>CM017472.2:2440380-2686753 GCA_007827005.2 Populus simonii
TGTCATCATTAGTCAATAATCTAAGGTTTTCATACATCAATAACATGTTTAGTGGGTTTTAATCCTAGGATTTTGGTTTTGAACTAAAACTCATTTTTGACAAAAGATCTGATGTTAGAGTGAAAATCAAAGTGAATGGATACTTGATTCTTGATCTATGCTTGATTGCGAACAAAACCTTACCTTTTATTGATGTTATGTGTCTACACACACACACACACGTCATTACTCTTTATCATTGTGTGTGTATGTGAATGCATTATTATTAAACCTAAAAATACAATCATTTAGAATTTTTTTTCCATCAAGTTAAATTTTTATACTAACATATCTCTTGTTTATCATAGTGAACGCAATTTTTTTCACTAGAACCATTAAAAAATCATGAATTTGATAAAATCATGTTCAAAGTCTATTTAAGAAATTTAAGAATAAAAAATGAATAGAATTGAACTTCCATGAATACTTTATTATTAATATTATTATTTTCACATCAGATACATAATAATTGAAACTAAATTATTAAAATTCAAATAAAAAATTTGTAATTGTATTTAAGAATCATGTCAAAACTAAAGAGTAGGTAAATCTAGTAAATATTTTTCTAAGTGACCAAAAAAACCAAATAAAGAAAAAGAAAAAAAAAGACAACAAATGGTCATTACACTACCAAAAAATCTATGAATACAAATAGAATCCGAAGGATTTTTTCCATCGGTATTTTGGGTGATATTTACCGATCGAATTTTAGCCATCGCTAACTCTGTCAGTATTTACCGACATAAATATTCCGTCGGTATATACCGAGGGAATCCCAATCAGAATAGAAGGAAACAGTACAATGATGTGTAAGTTTATGTGGATGATTTTACCAATAGAATTATAGTTGGATTCAAACAGGATGTTTGTATAGTGACATGTCAGTTATACCGATAAATTGGCTGATGAAGTGACAGACAGAAACATTCTGTTGGTAATTCCATCGGTAATAGTTAATATATAACCATCGACACTCCCCTCCTTTATTTCTCCTTCTTCCCCTCTCCTCTGCAACTAAACAAACAGCCCCCCCACATCCCTCCTCATCTCAACACAACTCATCCTTCTTCAACTTTTTCAGTCACAACATCCGTGTTTTATTGCGAATTTTTCATTTTAAATAAGTAGATCTACCTTTTTTTAATTTAAACACAATTTTAAAATGTCAATTTTTTTATTGCATATTTTTGTAGTATATGTATTTTGTTTGGGTTTTTACTTGTTTTATTGTTTTTTCTTAAACAAACTTGTTGTATGGATTTATTATTTTGTACATGTTATGGTTTGTTTTAGAATTTGTAAAATTATATTTGTTTGTAAATTGTTGAAACTTATGTCGAATTACTGACTTAGGTGTGTTGTGATGAAATAAATTATTGTTTGTTTAATGGATCTGTTTTATATTTTGTCAATTTTATTGCCGAGTTGTAATTTTCATAAATTAATGTGTAAAATATTATATGTACGTAGATAATTGATAATAAATTAAGAGAAGTATGAAAGTACATTGGATAATCTTGAGCTAAACCAATATTTTTGCAAATTTATTTACTTAATATGGTTAATTAATACATGTTGTCATTATTATTTGATATAGGTTTGATAGAATTAGTCATGGATATCGTTCATGAATGTATCAAGATTCACCTCAATGATTGCGGAGGATGGATTATTGTAATGGGGTTCAGGGTTTTATTAATTACGCAACATCTATTCCGAGAAATATTAATGGAGGCGGTATTAGGTGTCCATATAAGAGGTGTAAAAATAAAAAGTTTCTCGATCCAAATGTTGTAATGATGCATCTTCTACACAAAGGGTTCATGGAGGAATACTTGTATTGGTATGCACACGGAGAACCATTTGTTCCTCACAAGACCATGGTAGAAAGGATGGTTGGGTCAACTTCTAGTGCTAGCAATGTGCATGGAGTTATAAATGACAACAGTAATCCTTGCAAGACTATGATTATGAATGCAATGAAAATGAATCAGGGTCATGTCAATCAATGTCCAATCATAGATGAAGAACCTAATACAACTTAATATAGACGCGACCAGGTATTTTGATATTTTAAAAGATTATAAGGAACCATTATAGGATGGTTGCACAAATCACAGTAAATTATCGGTTGTTGCACAAGTGTTTACCATCAAGTCGGATTATGGGTTGAGTGAGATTGGTTATGACAGAATTATCGAATGGGCGAGAAGCATTTTACCTAAAGGGAACAGGCTAAAAGAGAACTTCTATGTTGCTAAGTCCATGATGAAACCCTTCGGTTTAGGATACCAGAAAATTGACATGTGACTAAACTTTTGTATGTTATACTACTATGTTGCTAAGTCCATGATGAAACCCCTCGGTCTAGGATACCAGAAAATTGACATGTGTCCAAACTTCTATTGTTGTACTACCTTGAAAATGATGAGTTGATCGAGTGCATGAGATGTGAGCATTCTCGTTATACTCTTGTAGCACATAAAAAACTTAGATAATTTCCAATCACACCTAGACTGCAGAGGTTATTCATGTCACCAAAGACTGCTAAGCATATAACATGGCACCAATCACATGATGCGATGGATGGAGTGATGGTACATCCTTCCAATAGTGAAGTATGGAAACACTTTAACAATGTGCATCCTCACTTTTCAGCTAAATCAAGGAACGTGCGTCTTGGATTATGTACAGACGGATTCAATCCATTCGGTTCATTTGTTGCTCCTTATTCTTATTGGCTGGTTATACTCACGGTTTATAACTTGTCACTAGGGATGTGTATGAAATCGGAGTTCATGTTTTTAGCTACGGTCATACCTCGTCCTAATAGTCCGGGCCGGAATATAGATGTTTGTCTTCGACTGTTGATTGATGAGTTGATGCAGTTGTGGTCTTTCATAACTTTTATTTATGATATAATGATGAAACAGAATTTTCTTATAAGGACAGTTTTGATGTCGACTATCAATGATTTTTCAGCTTATAATATGGTTTCTGGTTGAAGCACACGTGAAAAACTAGCATGTCCTTACTGCATGGAAAACAACAAGACATTCACACTAACAAATGATGATAAAGCTTCTTTTTTTTACTACCACCAACATTTCTTGCCAACGAAGCACAAGTTCAGAAAAAACATAAATGATTTTTTTTATTGGCAGAGTTGAAAAGGATGTTGCACTCCTGCATCTTTCTGGTGAAGAATTGTATGGCGTGGTGTCAGAGTACGATGATATTATGTTTGGTTTCCAATCCAATAAGCAAAAGTTTTCTGAGTTTGGTTTGACCCATAATTGGGTAAAACGAAGTATTTTATGAGAGCTTTTTTATTGAAAGACAAATCTCCTTCACCATAACCTTAACGTCATACACATAGAAAAGAACGTGTTTGAGAAAATTTTCAACATGGTCATGGACATGAAGGGGACGCCATAAGTTCACTTTTTCTCTCATTCTTACAATCAAACGCTCTCACTTTCTCAATTCTCTCTATTCTCACACTCTCACCTCTCAAATCCTCTCTTGTTTCAAGTCTTCTCAAGTAGAATTAACAGGTATATATGGTGAATCTTTTGATGTATTTTCTTTTTCTTCTTTTTTTGGTTTATTAACAACGTATTTTTGTTCTAAATTCGAGTGGAATAGAGCAAATGATAATGTTGTTCAGAGGGTTTAGGATAATCACGCTGCAACTAGGTAACATCGAAAACAATACGATACTTTTTAAAAAAATATATATATTAAAATTTCATTTGTTATTAACTCATATAGAATATGTTTGTATCATGTAGGTTGCGTGATTTTGGTATGAGGAGCAAAAAAAATCAAAAAATATGCCAGAGAAAATGCTCTACCAAGCTAGAATGACATGGCGGTTTGAAAGGATTTTAGGCCGCCATACATCCCGGAGGATATATGGGTGGAATATATTCAGCACGTGACGTCCGAGCGGTTCGCACGACGCTCACAGTCCGATGCAGGGAACCTAAACCGGTAAATTCACAGTTCGTTACCACACACACCAGCGGCTACGTTTTGTTCATTTCGCTTGCGAAGGGGATGGTAAGATTAATTTTAATCACATTTATCTTTAATTAATTTATTGTTATTTATAAATATATTTAATTTGCAACATTTGTTTTCTTTCAGGCTACAACTCTTGGACGTGAGTCAAGCCCAATAGAGCTTTTTATGGAGACACGCGTGCGGAGTGAAGACCGCCAAAAAGGGATGCAATAATTCATTGACAACCACGCTCAACACTTTGTGGTATGTTCATTCAACAATTTTCTTTCGTAAGTTATTATTTTCTTGAATTAAATTTGATGATTTCATTTTTTATTTCCAGGAGACATATAACAACCAGTTGAGAAAGAGATAAGGGGACAATCCTTCGACCCACCCGGATTTTGATCCAGATTTATGGATGGAGGCAAGATTATCTGGTGGACCCGATAGAAATCAGGTGTACGAACTCTCCAACACTACGGCTGAGAACTTGCGGACGACCCATAGTGTCTCAACCATTGGGAGCTCGCAATCGATATCAAGCACCCAGTCTCAAGAGTTCGCGGCCTTGCAACAACATACGATCAATCTCACTAAAAAATATAAACGACTCTATGAGGATTATGAACAACTCTGTCAAATGGTCATGGATATGAGATCATAGATGAGTGGTACATATGTGTCTCTTTTTGACCATATGATCCTGGGAACGACTAGCCTCTTCCTCCAGTGACGTCATTGTTCTAGCTTAATTTTATTTGAACATAAAAATTTGTAATGAATATTTGGCTTTTATATTAAGATAATTTATTTTTACATACTTGAATTTTATACAATTTTATTTTTTCAATTACTTTCATTTTTTTGTTCAATAGATTTTTTAAAAATATATATTTTTTAATTATTACGAACGAAGTTACTGACGGACTAAATCCGTTGGTATATTCCAAAGAGTTGATAAAAAATTACTGCATATGCCACTTCAACTGCAACATCACCAACAGAATTATTTCGTCGGTATTTTATAGAGGGTTGGAATAAAATTACTCCAAATGCCACTACCAATCACCGACGGAATAATTTCATCAGTATATTCCAGCGGGTAAATTTTTGGCGCGAAAACTCCATCTATAAAACCATTGGTTTTTATTTTTTTTTTCCCGATAAAAATGAAATTACTAACAAAAGGTTTCCATCCATGAATCAGTGGGTAAAATTATCCCCAACGGATTGTTAGAGTAAATACCGACAGAAACTCCGTCAATAAAACTGTTAAATGTAGTAGTGTTGCTCGAACTCGTAATCTATTGGCTCCGGTCCATATGCTAACCAACTAAGTTACGACACAAATTTGTTTTCAAAACAATTAAACTAATATATTAATATTTTGTTATTATTCATATGAACAGTGAAATACTATAAAAAAAACCTTAGTTATTTTAATAGTATAGTATAGTGTTGACCATATATATATTGAGTAAAAAACATTTCGTCTCTCATATGCTAGGATAGGAGTTTTTAAGATACATGTGTAATTGAACATAAATATACCAACTCATCAAAAAAGATAATGATGAAACTTAAATATAGTTAATGAATCTTCTCTCTTTTCTGTTTGAACGAGTATCATAACACAATATTTTGGTCATAGCCAACATTTTAGACCATAAAAAGGGAGTTGGGGGAGTGACATTGGTGAATCAATAGCTAAAAAGCCACAATTATTATCATTCTTGAAAGAATAACTTAAATTCACTAAATATACTAAAATTCCAGAGGAACAAAATATACAAGTGAAACTTGAGAGACAAACTGAAGTTAGTGAATTAGTTGAGATTAATTAAGTTGATGAAAAGCTAAAATAAGTTGTTGAATTTACTCATGAGATTGAAATTAAAATAAAAAAAGGACAAAAGAAAATATTATTTTTCTAAGTAATAGAAAAAGTTGGTCTAAAGGATAAAAACAAAGAGGTTTTAGGAACTAATTTGGTTAAGTTGTAAGTTTATTTTGTGAATAGGTTAACTATAATATTATATTCAAAGTGTTTGTACTACCTTCATTATCTTTATTATTCTTGTCACAATTAATTTTATTTTGTTAGTTCTTTAATTGTTAAAAAAATTTATGTTTTGAGAAGTTGTTAACCGATCCAATATATAATTTGACAAAAATAAGCATGAATTTTGATCTGGTCATTAGATAAGATTAAAATTTTGATAAATTATTATAAAAACTCAATTTTATAAGGACGGCTAGTTTAACGGTTGTTTTTGTTTTCAGGCTCAAATTAAGTCTAGTAGCTGTTTTTAGGATATTTTTTCTTGTTGTTTTTTTTAAAAAGTTAAATTTAGATTAAAATCTTCAATTTAATTAGGATTTTAATAAATGAGATATTTTTCTTAAACTGAGATATTTTTTATTAGAAAATTTTATAAATTATTGAATTTAAACGGTTGTTAAATTTAGAGCTTGAGAATTCCTAGCGCTAGATTCTACATCTAGGTGGGAGAAATAGATTTACATTAGCTCTTTCTAATTATTTAATAATCAAATCAAATCAAATCATTAAAGAAAAATCAAAGAAGAAGATAGCCACAAGCCTATGCAAACACCAAAAGCATGCAAATCCATCAATAACAAATGACAATTGATGCTGAAATATTTAATACAATTATTAATAACCGAAAGTATGAATCTCCATGGCTGGCTGTGGCTGGGCCACAAAACAAATTAAACAAAATAAAAGGACTGAGACTATTAAAATCATTAATCTTAATCTCCTATCCTATGGTCGCTAATGGACAAAGAAATAGTGCTTGAGGGTCCATTTGGTGGAGGGCCATTTTGAAAATGGAAGTTTCTGCTTGTGTCGACATTAAAATAGCATCACGTTCCCTTGTCCACAGTGCTGCGGTTGATATCCAATTGCGATATAAATTATTTTTTAAAATATTTTTTATTTTAAAATAATATTTTTTAAATTTTAATTTGAATATCCAATCATAATTAAAAATAAAAATAAAAAATATCTCAAAAATATGGTTAAACTACGATACCGATCATTACTGCATTGAATTCTTAACCATGCCATGCCAAGAAATACTTGAGTCACCTATTTTACAGTAGAAGAAAGACATCACAAAGCTTGTATTTTATGGAATTAATTAAATAATAGCGAGAATTTGAAAGAACGAAATAGGGCAAGAATCATGACAATTACTTACATCATCAAATTCTAGGATTTAAATCATTGTTTTATTAATTCAAAACTTCACCAGAAAAAAAAAATTAATCTAGATTGAAAAAAATACAAAAAAATAAAAACTTGGCTAATCCATTTAAAAACATGGATCGACCTGATTAGCCTGATCAAAACTTGATTGTCAATCTATTGATTTTTTAAAAAATATTATTAAATGACATTGTTGTGGTTTTTTTAAAAAAAAAGTTGAATCGATTTAGATTAATCATGTTGACCCATTAGTCTTGTCTCGAGTTAACTCAGGTCAAGTTTTAAAACTATAATTTAAGTATGTTTCACGTGATTCTTGGCAAAATTAAGGATTTGATGCTGAGAAAAAAAAAAAGAGGAGATTAGAAAGGAAAGAAATTGATTTAGCTTCAATTCTTTTTTATCATCCACTAATTTTGAGCATACCAAGTTGAATCGATTTAGATTAATCATGTGGAGCAGTAAACTTTTGTTTGTGCATGCACATGCAAATCAAATATCCTAAGCTATCAAAACAATAATAAATGTTCAGATGCATTTCACAGGAAAGGATAACCAGGATGTCCCAAGGGGGGCCTGACCTTTCTTGATGAAGAAAGGATGTCTCAATTAGTATAGAATCAGAGATACAAAATGCAGATTCATTCTAATGTTAGTAGAAACCAGTTCTTTTTCCCTTGAAGATGGATTCCTGATAAATCCCATGCAAACCAGATCACATACTAGAACTACAATAAATGCCCTTAATTGACTTCACATAAATGGTGAACGTCAGATCATGAGCAGAAATGGAAATCTCCAAGAAAATTTCCTTCGAAGCCAGTGGAGTGCAGTAAGATTTGTGTTCTGAATTACTGTTCATTGATGTGGAACCGCTGAGCGAGTAAAGAAAGGCATTATTTTTGAAGAACAAGTCAGCAGAAACCAAAGCTGAATGGGTGGTGATTGCTATGCATATCAACAAACAAAGGACAAGGAAAAAGTTTATGATTTTAACCCACAGATGTCATGAATGCCAAGTACAAAATATATGACAAAGATGTTAGAAACTATCAGTAAATTATAAAGCGGTGACTGTGAGAATTAAGTGTCTTTAAAAAGGATCAGCAGCAAAGGATAGTACACAGTTTATCACTGTACCATCCCAGGATTTTAAATTTTTTAACAAACATCAACTCCTATAGTACAGTTCTCATACCAAGTTTCTTGGCACAAACGATGGTTTTATATGATCAACATCATCCTTCACCTCTATTGACAGTCCATTTTCCAAATCCTTGATGTCCACCACGGAACGGGAGCTTCTCATCAGCTTGAATAGTTGGTAAAATTTGATGTCAATCCTCCACCTTGCTGCAGTGACCTACATATGTTGAGTATTACTTGAACATAAATTTATGGACAGACATGGAAAAAAATCAATGGAAAATCTGTAAAGTATGTTTGTTTTGTCTAATGCCTTGACCATAAATGAATTTGGCATTGTTCAATGCTTTCAAGCTCAAGCTAATGGCTGAACAGAGTAATTTTACCTCAAAATATTGTTGCTAAGTATGTGAAATGCTGAATGAGAATACAGGGAGCTGAGAGAATAACAATTGGGCAGAGGTACTTGGAAGAAGGCAAAGAGAAGATAAACATGTTGGGCACACAGATTTTCCATATGTTGCACAACATAAAACGTTAAAGAAACACAAAGACCAGAGTTCAGTGCTGCACAGAATTTACTGTACCACAAATTTAAGTTCCCAATAATCGTCTCTTTCTCCAAATTCCAACCTAGTCAATCTTACATAGATCTTCACTAAGCTATTCAGCTATAATTTGAAATCATATAGCAATCTGTAAATTTCTGGCTCTCCAAAAAGCAAATAAAGGCTCCAATCTGTCCTCTATCAGAAGGGGCAACACTTGCAACCTAAATATTTTGAACTCGTTTGTCCCACAACCATAGCCTTATGTTTTATACAATTATTAGCAGACGTTCTATGTTTTTGCCAAAAAACTTCAACAAAGCATAGACTCACTGGTGCAGAAAATATCACATTTTCCATCCCTTTTTTATTTCTAATGAATTTATTATTTCTTTCCTCTACTCTTTTTGCAAAAAAATAAAACAAAATAAAAAATAAATAGAACCTGAATTTGATGGCTATCAAACATTAGAAAGACAGGAACTGGATTGTTTGGACTATGGCTTATTTGGTTAGTTACATTATTACTCAAATAAGCATTTAGTGCACGTGTGAGCTCAGAAAAATGGTTAACCATATGGAGAGCAATATCTTCATTGGCAAATCTTGAGAAAATCCTAGCTAGAAACAAAATCATCTACACAGATAAAAGATGACCTCTGACACTGTCTCATAAATACACAGGCAATTTTAACATGGCATTGGAACATAACAATACAAAACACAGTGAACGGAGAAGAGATGGCAGGGAACAGGTCATCAAGATCTTCCTGATTTAGAATGTTCCAGACCAAAACAGACAAGTGACTCCCTAACAAGGCAAAGAATATTAGGATTGATCTGTGAGAATCTAAAAAAAAAAACATGCAACTGTATGCATGAAGCTGTGTAGAATATATTGCGAGAGTCTACATTATTCTGAACTACTGCAAAGAGCTCAGAAATAGTTAAGCAACTGGAATTAAACTTACTTGAGGCTAACAAATTAAAAAATAAATTCAATATCAAGACTGCCCACTCCAAGGGGCTAAGTTTCAGAAAGCCTTTTCTCAAGAGTCTGAGTTTTTTTTTTTTTTTTTCTCTTACAACCATAAGAAGCCACTGAAAACAGCATCATATGTTAATGAACGATTCAAAACTTTTCCTTCCGGGTTTTCTCTAAATTTGGAATTTATCACTTAGCAAGTTTCATACCAGGGCTCAATCCAATTAAGTCCTCAGCATCTACCAATTTCGCCATATATGGATCTTGTATCTTAAAATGGGAACAAAATATTCGAACCTCCAGACAAAGCATAAAAGGGAAATAAAACATGTAATTCCTCACATAATAAATATAACCAATCGGAGTATATAACAATTAGCATGGAAATAATGGCCTAAAAGCTAGAAATTAAACCTTCTATTAACAAAGATAATACTTTCAGGAAGCTCTTCCAGATCCAAAGAAAGTCATTTGTCAACTCCTAAATTTATTCACTTCAAACTTTGCATGGCTACTTGTCTTGGTCAGCTCAATAGGATTAAGATAAATCATCATATACACAACATATTAAACTCTATTGTTGTTTCTATTCTACCATGCACATCATTGTGTGATCAGTGGTACATAAAACTACGACCAATGCAAATGTAGGGCTATAAATTAGGAAATCAAGTAAAAGCCTAATTCACATTAAACTCTTACTGTTCCTATGATAGCATGAAATAATATTAAAAATACATGTAGCATATGAATCACAAATAAAAAATGGGCTTTGAATACCATACCTTCTAATCATGTTCCTTTTAAAAACGGAACCATTTCTTTATGGTACTTTCTGGTGGCTTCAACGAATTTCACAGCAAAAGCCTCATCCTCTGGGTAATATGCAATGGGATCACATAACAGAGGCTGGGGAAGGTCAAGCACACCTTCAAGTATTGCATGAAGACAGTAAGCTGAGTACGTGATGTGGTATCCTCCTTCTTGGACGATAAGAATCTTCCCACCACTGTGTTTATTTGCCAGACTATGAACTATCCGTCCAATCTCTCTATAGCCATCCATTGTCAAGCATTGCCTTCCATTTGGATCAAACTGAAGCAAGCAATGCGACTCGGTAAGGAGATCGAAGTTTGAAACACTAACGTTTTAGAAAAAGAAGGCAAAATCTGAGAAATGCTCGTCAAAGAAGTACAATTATAGCTAGAGATGATGGCAATCAAGGAACTTCATAACAAACATGCACAGTCCAAGTTACAAGGAAAACCACAAAAAGGAGAAAAGGGAATCCATCTGGAGGGTGTGTGTGAGAGAGAGAGAACAACTTAGGATGCGTAAATTTGAAAGGGGACACAAATATTTTCATATTTATTTTTCAAAGCCAAGTTACTAATAATTTGCAGTCTAGAAACACAAAACTGACGTTTTAGTCTAGAAAGCTCTCTAGAATATTGAATATTAGTACATGTAGTAAATTAAATCCAAAAAATTGAAGTATAAGGTTTAACTAGTTCACAAGCTTGCTTTTTTCTCATGTATCCATAATTTACTCAGTTGTCTCCTGTGCTTTGCTACTTTCAGGTTGTATAAGACAAAAAAGGGTTAAAAAGAGAGGAGAAGGGGGAAAGGATTAATTAATGATCAATCTGAAGGTCTCTTCTATATAATTTTTCATTTTTCCTATTTCTACATCCTGTAGAGCTGTAAACATATTTCAATGTCATATGCCGTACTCATTTCAGTTCTTCAGTTTCCCTTTCACTATTACTCCTCTGTGTATTCCCATTAGACATGTTATATGGAAATATATAAATACACAAACAGTAACATATTTATGCATGTATAATTATATTGTCAAACTAAATGCATATGTTTACATGCATAACCTTACCTCATAACATAGTAACAATTTGGCAATGGTCTATCATCGAATTAAAGGTACTTACAGCACTTGAATCTTGGCCAACAACAAAAACTATCATATCAGGTTCAAATTTGTGAACAGCTGGGACAACTAACTCCTTCATGACATACCCATATCCCCTATCGCCTGTCCCATTAGGAAGAGGTATGTTCAAATTGTAGCCAAAACCCTCTCCTTCACCTAGCTCACCAAGAGATCCATTCTGTGGGTGAGATGGACCCCATGAACCATGGTTCATATGAAGGGATACGGTAAGTACTTTATCTGTCCGATAGAATCCCTCCGCTGTTCCATTTCCATAATGAACATCAATGTCAATAACTGTAACCTTTTTGCACCCTGAATCTAAGGCCAATTGAACCGCAAGACCAGCATTGTTAAGGAAGCAATACCCATCTGCTTGTTTAGGTTGAGCATGGTGACCAGGCGGCCTAACCAATGCATAAGCAAGCTTTCCATGCCCGTCAAGAATATGCTTCATTGCTGATAGTGTAGTGCCAGCAGCAAGAAGTGCAGCATCCCATGAGCCAGGATTTAAGAAAGTTCCGGCACAAATCATCTTCCCTCCTTGTTTATCTGCTTCAACTATTTCATCTATGTACTCTGCAATTTTAACATAAATGAAAAAAATCAGACACGATGCAACAGATTGAAAAAAATAACCTATTTTCTTTCTGCCAATAAAACATATAGGCAAAAACTTTAAAACTCTAAATGGCTTCAAGATAGCAACTTTCCTATTCAATAGGTTCAAAACTAGGGAATTGCTGATCTGAATAATAAGAAAGAAAGAGATACCTGGGGCGTGAAAAGAGAGCAATTCAGGGACTTGAGCAGGTCTGCCATGTTGCCAAGAAATGTATGGAGAGATGGGACCTTTCTGAAGTATAGAAACCATGTTCTTGATCCTGTCTGAGTTCTCTGGGTGCTTCTCTAACACGTCTAGGAACCCAGGATCAGTTCCTGAGTCAAAAACTCCCTTTCCAGTTTCATGGTTTAGCATGCCCTCGTGCCAGAACACGTCTATGATCTTGTTTGAGCAAGCAGCAGCCATGGCTGACAGCAATTCTTAGAGGATTTTAAGGTGAGACTGCGAGGATGGGGAGAAATTTTAGAGAAAATTTTCCGCGCATTAAATTAATTTTTTTAAAAAAGAAGAAGAATGGAAGTTACTTTACCCAACTATTTGTTGCAACATGGTAGCGATAGAATTACCTCTTAACTATTAAACTTTTGAATTAGGTATTAAAGTGAAGGTTATTTTTTATAATGACACAATTATTTTTTATTTCACAATATAATTAACTAGTAAAGTTATTATATTATAAGAAACAAAATATTATTCTAATAATATAATGATAAAATTATCTTTTAATCTTTAAACTTTTAAGCTCGACATGGGAAATAAAATAGTCTTTTTATACTATGATACAATTATTTTTTATAAATTATATGAAGTTAAATTGATTTTTTTTACTTAATTTAAAAATAATAAATTAAGAGGAAATTTTTATGAGTATGGACGGAAATCAAATGAATTAGTTTTAAAAAAAAAATTATGATGATTTAACTAAATAAAATTGTACGTAAAATTTGGTTTTTTATGTAAAATTATTGATTATCTAATTTTATGATATTAAGCATATATTTTAATCTAACAATTTGATCAGGCTAAAAATTTATAAGGAATCTCCCAACATATTCTACTTTAGCTTAAAATTTCAAATCAATTAAAGTTTCGATAACTAATAATTAGAAAAAATATAAAAAATAACACATAAACTAGGTAGTGATATTTTTGTAAATAAATAAAAAAAACCCCCTTTCTACTTATGTATTGGCCAACTATTCTAGCAGCTCAAAATGGAGAGAGAGAGCTCAGAAAAAACTCCTTCCATTCTTCTTCTTCTTGCTTCCTTTACTTAAAAATTAGTGAGAAAGTGAAGCTTTGTAGAGAAATTTACACCAAAAAATAATAAGATCGGAAGAATAATGGGAAGGGGTTGGGACTTAAAGAAAGAAACAAGAAACTTTGAAAAAAGAAGGAGGAGAGGACGAAAATATTGACAAAAGCCCATAAATTGAACTAAAAACTTGGTTGGGAAGATTTTTTTTATTTATTATTTTGTTGTTCTATTTATTTTAGAAGAAAAGAATGGAAAAACCCTATATTTTGATTCCAGATTTCTTGAGAAATGTTTGGAAAGTTAATACGTTGAAGAAAATTAATTATGTTAACATGAGAAGGGTGAAAACTAGAAGAAATTATGGAAAAAATTGAAATAAACCAAGGACGAACCCCTCCCTTTGAAACCGGCCATGGGTGGGTAATGGGCACATGATAGGAATTTGTTTGAAACTTGTGAATGTATGTGACTATGTGATGTGTATGAATGAAAAATTATGTTAAAATGAGTTTTTAGTTGGGTTGAAATTTGTATGTTCTTTGCAAAAATGAAAGAATTTTTTATGAATAGTTATGTTAAAAATCAAATAGATTTTAGTATGGTTGTGTGAAGAATTAATGAGTTAAAAGAAAATGAATTATGAAGAAAAGAACATGGAATTTTTGTTGAGTTAGAAAATTTTGTAGGGACAAAAGTGTTGGATTTGTGTATGATTTGATTAAAATAGTCGTGTAAATGTAAATTGTATTGGTGTTGCGATAAATATGATTAGGATTGATAATTAGAACAATTTTAGATATTAATTAAATGGATCAAAAGGTTGGTGGTTAGATTAAAAAAGGTTTTAAATAAATTTTAAACACTTATTGGATATATGTTACTCCAAACATTGGAGGTTGATAAATATGATAAATGAATGGGTGAAGTGAGATGTTTAAAGCCAAAATGCATGCTAAAATGTTGTTTTTTGGTGTATGAAAAACATAATATAATTTTTTAGCTTTGAGACACTTGGTCGTATGCATAAAAATATTTTTCTGTTTTTAAAATTTTTTTTGTATTTTTAAAAATTTTGACTAAAACCGAGTATTTTAATACCAGATTTGTATTTTTACGGTATAAAAATATATTCCGATACTAATAAAAAAAAAAGTGTAAGAATACGCGAGGAAATAGTAAAAAAAAAAATGGGTCGGGCCTAGCCCAACCCTTTTAGGCTTGATCCTGCCCATCAACTGTGGGCTGGGCTGATTTCCCTGCCCAGGCCCGAATGGGCTGGTTACTATGCTGATGCACAGAAACCAGCCCACGCTACATTTTGCAGCAGAACGTGAAATCTTCACGTTCTGCATGCAAAAATACAAGCGACGCCGGTAAGAAAAAAAACAGTGGGGATGAGGCTTACCTGCGGTGGCTCACGGTGCTTCTGCCAACTATGGCGGTGGCAACGGCAGTGCTAGCGATGGCTGGGGGCACGGTGGCCAGCGGTGTTGCTTCTTCTTCTTCCTCTCCCTCTGTTTTTTTCTCTTCTTTTTCTTTCCTGTTCTCCTCTTTTCTCTCTTTCCGGCTATGTCCTCTCTCTTCTCTTTTTTTTTTTCTCTTGGCCCCCCTATTTTTATAGGCAAAAACAGGGGAGGGACGTGGTTGGGGCGGCCACTGTGCTGCCGCCCCAAAAACTGCCCGAGGAACACATCTCCTCCCTCTTCTCCAACACGTGGAAAGCTTCGGGCAAGTGGTGTCGACGTCTTTTTGAAGTTTAAAAGAGAGAGGGAGTCGATGAAAAAGCAGGGGAGAAAGTCTTTTTCTTCCCCTGCCTCGCACGTCCAGGGGAAGAAGAAGACATATGGTGCCGTTCAAAACGGCACCATTTTTGCTTCTTCCTTTTTTAAGAAATGAACAGTGTATGAAACGGTGCTGTTTTGGGAAAAACGCGTCGTTTCATTTAAAAAGAAAAGGCGGCAAAATGTGTCAGAGCTCACATTGGTCCTCAATTTGTGATTTGTTCAATCGAGTCCTCAATTGCAATTCCAATAAAAAAACAATGCAATTGCATCCCTGCTAGAAATCCAACAGCGGCCTTGAAGTTGTCCGCCTTTTTCACTTTGGTCCTTGGTCTTCAATTTATGCAATTTGACCCTCAATTGAGCAATAAACTTCAAATTTCTTCAATTTGGCCCCTGATTCGGTTTAATTGCAGCCCCTCTATTTATGCGCATTTTCTAGTTTGGTCTTTGGTTTCGGATTCTTCAATTAAGTCCCTAATTGGCCATCAAACTTCAATATTTATGCAATTAAGCCCCTGAATTGACCAAATTAAGTCTCAAAAATTATAATTTGACCCCAAAACTTTAATTTCTTCCAATTAAAGCCCAAATTAACTCCAAAATCAATTTTTCTTGCAATCAAAACCTCCATAAATTCAATTAAACCTTCAATAAAATTTAATTGAGTCCATAAACATCTGATTTTGGACTTTTCTTCCTCAAATTGAATTTTCTTTGTTAACAGGGCTCTCATCAGTCAATAAAATACTGTCAAATTTTAATGTTTGTATTTTTGAATCTCCTCAATTAATTTTTAACCATTTTTAGGGCTCTCTGACATCCTCTTTTCAATGTTATATTTTTTTATTTTTTTCGAACATATATTTTTTTTTATTTTTGTATTTTCTTCTTTTTTTGTGCGGGGACCCAAAAATGGATTACAACAATAATGATTCAAATCTTGTTTTTATAAAAGATATTGCAGTAACTAGGCCCCAGATAAGACGAGCATCATCATCCCGAGTAGCAGATAAATGCTCGACACTTAACTTATTTACTTGAAAATTAAATAATTCATTGGTGTTTAGCTATATTAAAATGTTCAGTAACTCTAAAGTGAAACAAAGAAAGGAAAGAAATATAAGGATGAGAATAGACTGGAAAGTCTATTAAAATTATTGATTAGTCATCAATGTGTATGGATACTAATGATATAAGTGTAACTGATATTAACATTTGATTTATTAGTTGTCCATTCAATGGTAACTAATGATATGGGGGGTACTGGTATCGATATTGATTAGTCATCCATATGTATTGATACTAATGATATCAGTGTAGCTGATATCGATATTAAATTGATTAGTTGCTCATTCAGTGAAAACTAATGATATTGGGAGTACCGATATCGACATTGATTAGTCGTCCATGTGAATGGATATTAATGATATTGGTTTAGCTGATATCAGCATTGTTGTATTGTCCATGTATTTCCCGACCAAAGATCAAAAACTAAGGAAGGAATATGGAATGAATCTTAAGGAATCAAATAAGGGGATTTTCTACTTGTGATAAATAATGATTAAATATGGTGATAATGATGTATGCATAAATACATGTATGTCATAAATGTATAAAAATGCAATTTTTTGTTGTAATTTTTAAAATTGTATGTTGGTTTTCAAGTATTTCATATATTTTTCTCGAGCCATAGTTTACTTTCAACTTTGATTTTTACTCTAGATTGTGTGTGTGTGTGTGTGTGTGTGTGTATGTGTGCATGCTCCTAAACGTTCAGCGTATCCTATGATTATGTATTAATACTTTAAACTTAAAAAATATGTATTTTGGAATGAAAATTAATTATGATGTCACATGTTCCTAGTTGTTTAACTTTATTGTTGTATGAATATAACTTTATTCAATTATATATTATGTATTATGTTTGATTGAATAAGGAAATAATAGGGTAGGCCTAAGACTGCTATATATATATATGGTGATCCAGAATAGTTGGATATGATGTGTATAAAGTGTTAGTGTGTCAATTACAAGAAGTGAAATTTTAGGAGGCCTCTTTTTAAGAAGAAACTTTATCGAAATCTCATTAGAATTATTTCTAATTTAATGAAATTACATGAAATTAATCAAGTGGTTAAAGGTTATATATAATAAAAAAAAAATCAAGTATTCTTCATGTAAAGTATTATTGTGAAATGTACAATATGCTTTAAATTTGGGGTCGTTACAATTGCACATTAAATTACTAATTTAACTCTCAAATAAAAATATATGATGCCTATTACTAAGAGGCATTTTGGTCCTTCTAGGGGGGTTGAAAGATCTCGACATTCCCTACGTGATAGTGTGGCTCGTGGAGCAAACATGCCTCTGGTTTGGTGCCAACGACCCTTTCTTTTTTTGCCTTCTTCTCTCTTTTTCCTAAATTCAGCACCAACCTCTTCAATTTATTTTTTCTTCACATTTGGCCCATGTCATTTTTATTATTATTTTAAATAATCTATAAAATTACAAATGTTTTTCAAATTCAACCCCCTTTCATTTTTAAATCTTTTAAATTTGATTCTCGTTCTTTTTATTATTTTGAATAAGTTTTAAAATTATAAATTTGTAAATCCATATTATGTTCCTTGGTCGAATAGGTTACAATCCTATTTGTGCTCAAGTTCTTAACAGGAACTGTACTAGCTGCTAGAGCATCACCTCCATTGTTAAACTTAAACAGGTCAATCTTATTTAAATTAGGTTTAATAATCTCACATGAATGCCCAAAAACTTGGCAAATGTTGTACATTTTCAGCTTTCATTCATATTCATCGAGATAGGCTTAGTTGATAAGTTGCAAGTAATATCAAATCATGAATAATGGACAACGAAGCATCAATCTCAACATATACCCTTGTGAAGTCAAGCCTAGTTCACCTTAAAGTTTGCTCATCACATGAAAGAGGTCTCCCAACCATAGTTGTCAACTTGTTCAAACATTTTATTGTCCATAAAAGAAATGGTAAGCCATGTAGTTTTACCCACATTAGAAATCTCTTAATTCTATTTGTATCAAATACAAAGTGGAGATTTCATTCCTATAGCACAATCAACTTCCCTCCAAACATTCATGGCTCTTTTTCAAGGATCGAATAAACATCATCCTCAGCTTTGAAACGAAATGCCATGAAACCATTTGCCATCATCATGACATCCTCCAAACCTAAACTCTTCCATACTCGAAAAGCTATAATTTTCATGGCATGATAAGGCATTTTGTAACCAGGAAAAAATCCAACAATACTTCTCTACCATAATAAATTGCTCTCATTAACAACATCCTATGAGACATCCATAGTTTTCCCTATTTTATGCCTAGGTAATGATTCCAAGGTACACCTGTAATGAGTAGTGGTGATGTAAATATTTTTAACCCATGAGGACAAAGCTTGTAGGGTGGAGGGGGGCTGTTTAGGATTTAGTTTTATGGTGTTTAAGGGTTATTTTGTGGTGGTGGTGATTTTGGGATGCTTGGTCGTGAGGTGGGTTGCCTTGGTGGGGGAGTTATTGTGGTGGGTTGGGTAAGGTTTGTGGAGGGTAATGGAGGGTGAATGTGATGACAAGAAGGATTTTTGGCCAGTGGTGATGGTGTTTGCAGAGGTTGTGTCATGGTTTAGAGGATGCAGGCTATTATGGTTTTTTAGCTAGGGGATGGGGATGGGACATGGGTGATGGGGTTGGGGTGGTTATCCAGAGCCTGAGTGGGGTTCTGTGGTGATGGGGGTGAGTTTTGCATGGTGGTGGTGGGGTTTGCAATGATAATGAAGGAGGTGGAGGCAGGTTGTTTTGGGGAGATTGGGTTTCTTGAAGATATAGGGTTTTGGCTATAACTCTCAAAAGGAATCAAATAAATTAATTTCCACCGACCAAAATGAAGGGCATACAGAGATGAACCTTCGTTTAGAATTTGAGGCTGATTGAACGATAGAAAGCGGTGGAACAAAGCGGTGAATGTAGAAAACCTTGATTTGTCTCCTTTTTTCTTGCCAGGCTACGCAGCTTGTGGTGGTCCAACGGGAGTTGGGATTCAGATCTTCACCTTGAGATGGCAAAGGACTTAATGCTGAACAAAATATCCAAAATTATGACAGATTCAATAGTGATCGGAACCTGATCGGGGCGAAGAAGATGGTTGTTCTCTGGGGAAACTGTCCACATCACTTATTCCCAATCTTCATGCACATGCAGTCCATGCTTCACAATTTGTCTTAAACACATAAGAGTGAAATAAGAAAGTAATAAATCATCCTTAAATCCATAAATAATTAATGCTTAAACATGATTAAGAAATAAGATAAACTATATATAAAAGAAAAATCAGCGACCACAATAAATTAACCAAAGAAAAAAAAAACTTGATTATGATGATGGGTTGTAAAAAAACAATTGTTTGAGAAACAAAAATAAAATATAAATAGAATTTAATAAAACAATATCTAAAAAAAACATTCTTAATAAATCTAAGTTTAAAACATATATATATTAAAAAAGAAAGAAAAATAGGATAAACATGTGGGCCTGTGTGACCCAACGTGCATAGGCTTTTAAATATAAGCTCATGCATGTTGGCCTGCTAACCCAAACCCACGTGCCTAGTCCATTAATTTTTTTTTAAAAAAAAAACCTCTAATTTTGTTTTAAAATATAAAATCAAATAAAAGTTCCTCTCTCAACATCAATTTATTTTTTTGTAAATATAAAAGCTCAAAAATATCACAATGATACTTCTCTCATCAAGATAAACACTTTGACATCAAATTTGGTTATTTTTGTGTAAATAATTGGAACAACTAACTTTATCTCTCTCCTTCTAACTTCTTCTCTCTTCTCTCAAACACAAAGATTAAAATATAAAATAAAATAAAGTATTGGACCAAATCATATGATTTTCAAATTAAAAAAATTAAAAACTATTTTTGACAAAATACTAAGCCTAAAAGATCAAATTAAAAAAAAAACAATTTAAGGACCAAACAAAATAAAAATACTATGCAAATCCATAATGGAGCACACAACTTTGTTCTTAAGCCCTCTTTTTTTTTTTTAATTCACAAATTTTTTTGGTACATTAAAAAAAAAAAACTAGGAAACTCTAGAAAAAAGGTGACTCGTAGATTCAGTCAAAAAGAGATGTTCCATTCCTGGAAATGGAGTCTCCCAAATCATCAGATCAACTTTACTGTTAGCCAGAAATATAACTAGTTATGGATCTTTTAGTGAAGCCATAAATCCTCTGCTCTCTTCTCCAACTCTTACTACTTTGTTTCATTACTTATCATCCTCGTTCACCATTTTATCTGGCATTGCTGTTCCTCCCAATAATGGAAATGGCATCTCGAAATCATGAGAATGGTGGCCTCTTTAGACGAGGGTACCAAAAGCTCAAGGCATGGAAATCATCAGGAAATGATGATCCAAGCTAAAGTAGGGTTTGCCCTCACGTTGGCTTCACTCTTCTGCTACTTTTGAACCTCTTTACGATGGTTTTGGTGTGTCTGCAATGTGGGCTGTTCTAACAGTTGTTGTTTTCTTCGAGCTTTCTGCAGGTACGTATGTGCTGATTACCATGACGTTCATATTTTTTTTGGTGATTTCTACTCAGAAAAGTCTCTTTTACTTTTTTTTATAAACCGAGAAACTAGAAAGATACCATATATTTGTACCAATTTGACAAATAAATTGGCCAAAAAGATTTGGATAAAGTTTACTTTTTATTCATAAAATTTCTCAATTCAATTAAATTGGACTAAAATGTAAGATCATTATAAACTACTGATGCTTACGAAATCAAAAAGGTAGTATACCTTTTTAATCAAGTTCTTCTCTAAATATTTAAGAAATATATAAAAGAATTCATGGATCATATCTTTTTATTATTTATTTTTAAAACTTTTAGTAATCTTTTGAAAAACAATTTAAAAATTTTAATGGTTAATAATTTTTTAAATTATTTCAATCTAAGAATCCCATATTTTTTTTTATGAATTAACTTTTTACCTAAAACATTAATTTTTTTATTACAGTAGAAAGTTCAAGAAAATTTAATGAATGAGAAATTTCAAAATTTTCATTTATTAAATATTTTGAAATTTTATTTTTTTATATTTTTCAAGAAGTTTAATGTTGGAGCAATCTGAGATTTGTTTTGAGTTCTTAAAATTTTAAAATAAATTAAACTTTTATTTCTCGAATATATTCAAAAATTTTCATTTCTTAATTTTTTTATTTTTTTTAATTCTGTACAATGGTCAAGAAAAGTTAATGAATGAGAAATTTCAAGATTTTCATTTATTAAATTTTATTTTTTTATATTTTTCAAAATTTTAATGTTGGAGCATTTTGAATTTTTTTTAGTTCTAAAATTTTTAAAATTAATTATTTTTTATTTGTAGAATATATTCAAGAATTTTAATGTTGATAATCTTTAAAATTATTTTAGTAAAAATTTTAAAACATTATTTTTTTTATTTATAAATTTTTTTTTAAAAAAATAATAGCTTTATATTGATTTGTTTCAAACACCAGCAACGAACCTAGCCCAGACCATGGGCGCCTCAAAACCAAACTCGAGCCTAACCCTAGACCTTTTTATTGTCCACATGCTATTTTTATGGATTTTTTCCTATTGATAATTTCATATGACATTACTAAACTTCAATTTACATTAAATTTTAACTCAAGGTAGACCAACATGTTAGAAGACTTTATATAAAATTTCAACCCAATCTAACAATCAAATTAAGAGTTATACTTGATAGCATAAAACTAGTTGGTTTGTGATTTTTTATTGAAAATCCGAATTGTATTATTCCACCCTTGCATAAGTCATATTAATAATCATACTAAATTCTTGAAACCATTTAATTATTTCAAAATGTATTTATTTTGCCTTCTCACCATTTATTTTGCTTGCGGATTTTTTACTGTTATAACATATCTATTTTTAACCAAGGTTTACACCAACACTTTTTCATGTAATTATTTCTTAAATTGTATTCCTCATTTTCATTATAATTCTTTGGAATTATTTTATCACTTTTAAAACACATTTATTTTAAATTTTTCTAATTCTTTCATCCATTGAAACCCATTACTGGTTTTGTTGTCATTATGAATTTGAAACTAAATTTCTCAGTCCTCATTTTAATTTCATCAATACCTTTAAATTTATTTACAGAGATCATACCCTCCCTTTACACATCACATATATTGTTTATTTACTTATTTATTTTTTTTCTCTTTTCATCCTGAGTCTCATTACTCGATAAAGTCTTATTACCTTTGATCCTACGTTTACGCGAGAGTTTATATGTCCAAACCTAGACAACGATCCAGGCTTGAACCTCGAGAACCCCCAAATCTAGTTAAGTTCTGAACCCTAACACCAATCCTAGTCCCAATTTAAACCCAACATAGGTCTCGTGTTGAACCCCAAACACCGTAGACCTAATTCCAAACGACTTTTGAGCATCCTAGTCCAAGTCTCATCCTAAACCCTAATCATCCTTGATTAGGTCTTGAGTCAACTTCTAGGTATCCTGAACCCTACCGATCTTGACAGGAACTTTTATCGCTCTAGACTTAGTGTCAAATCAAGCCCCGAGCACCCCAGATTAGATCCTAATAATGATCCCTGGACCAAGTACCCGACCCAAACTTTAAACATCATAAACCAGGTCTTAACACAAATCTTGAGCATTTTAAACCAAGTTTTAGCCTGAACCTCGAGAGTTTCAAATTTAATCCTAACTTAAATATTGAAGGCCTTAAATCATGTCTTAAATTGTATCTCATGTGCCTTAAAATAGATGTCAGCTTGAGCCTTATACATGATCCACCCCTATTTTCTAAAACTCTCAAACATGATCTTATTTCCTAAACACTAATTTATTGTCCTGTGCTCCACTGCAGTCAAATCATTTTTTTTAAAATGTAGAAAAGAATATTAAAAACGTATAGAGTTATTTTTACACTGTCATTAAACCTTGTCAAGTGGATGAATCTTAAAACCTCTCATCCCAATTCTTTGTCTAACTTAAGTTTTTAATTAAACCGCATGGGGCTGGCTGACTTAAATCGATTAATTTTGTGGATCTAAAGGTATTAGATGACTGGTAAAAATATGATTTAGTTTTTCAAAAAACATCAAGATAACGACTTTAAAAAAAAAATATTGAGACAACAACAAATTGGATTACTGTGAATTACTATTATAACTCACAGTGTAATGGGTATGGATGAACTCTTTAACTTTCTATTAATACGATGATAATGTTAAAATTTTGGTTTAAAACTATTACTTTTTTGTTTTGAAATGTTATTGAAAATTTTATTTAAAAGAAAATATAAATAGATAACTGAAAATGAATATCAAATAGCTAAATTATACCATTCAAACCCAAATCCAGTTATTTTAAAACCAAATGCTAATTAGTCATGCAAGCCCTCATTTTCATAATTATCAATTTATTTTCGGTCATGAATTCATAAAGCTTAAGTTGTATCTTCTTTCTTTTCATCCTCGTATCTTACACTGAAGCATCATGGTCAACTGCCGACAAAACCACAACACCACTCTTTGCCGACAAAACCACAACACCAACCTTTTCCCTGTCTCTCACGCCTGTCCCGATGAGTTTGTTGATATTTTAATTATAATTTTGAACACTTTTAAGTTTTTTTAGTTTTAAATTAAATTTTTTCATGTTTTTTAATCATGATATCAAAAATAAATTTTTTAAAAATATTATTTTAATAAATTTTTAAGCAAAAAAAAAATTAACACACTCTCAAGTAATAAATCTAGTAATTTGTTTACCGAAACTAGTTTAATTTTGTTTTTTTTTAATTAACTTGATTATATCTATATAATAAACTAGGTAAATTTGTAATTTAATTGACCTAACTAAATATCTAGATGAGAATATTGTTTTAATTTTTAACTAAAGTTGAACTTCTTAGTTTTAGTTTTTGAATTTATTAATTTAATTGACCCAACTAAATATCTAAATTTGTAATTTAAAGGAATTTAAAAAAAAATCAAAAGAATATTGTTTTAGTTTTTTTTAATTTATCGTAAACAATGTTATTTAAGTTGTTTTTTTTATATAAAAAAAAAAAGAAACTGAAACAATTTTGATTTTTTTTAAAAAAAAATGACTGAAACAATTTTGAGTTGATCTTAGGGGACCATCGACCCCCACATTATCTCAGCAAAACCATGATCCAATCCTTGAACTCGAACTGAGTCGTACTGATAACTATAATTGTCCGTAACTCCGTGTCTCTCACTTTGATCTGAAACTGACATGAAAACTTGAGTTACGATAACGCAAAGTGCATATTCTTCGACACTCTTTTTGACACTAACAATGGATTCTCCTCCTCCTCCTACGCCGCCACCACTACAACAGCTACCGTTTCAAGTTCTGCCCAGAAGAAGTGAGCTCTCTTCACAGAACATACAGTTTCTTGATCAAAATTTAGTAACCCATCAAGATCTACTCGTCAGGGCTCCTCTCCTCTTATCTGATTTAACAAAAGAACGCTCCAATTTCGATGCCCATCTTTTGAACTTACGGAGAAAACTCACCGAACTGGCTGTTTCGTGGATTTCTCGCTCGTTTAGTGCTAAATCATCACTTTCCAAAGTCAATTTCATGTTGGAAAATCTGAGTCTCCAAACCTCTCAATGTTAGTATTTCTCTCTGTTAATGGTATTTGAGTTAAAGTTGTTTAATAGTTTCTTGATTGTTTTTTTGTTGTCGATTTTGTAGATGGGATTGGTTCATGGAAAGTAGGGAAGGTTCTGGTTGAGGAGATCCCAAAACTTGCTAAACAGGTTCAAAGAATTGAAAATATACTGAAATATATTGGTGGGTTTTGAGTTTTTATTTTATTTTTTATGCTTCTTTATGTTTTGTGTATTTTCTTTTTGATTAATATTCTTTGATGGGTTCTTTACCACTTTATAAATTTGCTAATTGTGGTTGTTTCCCTTTTCTGATGGTTAAAAAGTTTATTAATGGAGTAGGATTTAAGTCAAGGCTTGGCTTAATTGAATCAAAATCTGCAGGGCACCATGTTTTTTGTTCATTTATGTTCAAGCGATGTTTCTTGAATATTTCCATATATTTGCTACATCAAATCTCCTTCTGGGTTAAATTTGGGTGGTTTAGAGTATAAATATCTGGTGAGCACCGGTCGAGATTTGTTGCTTTAGATTCTGATATAGCATGACATTTAATGCAGCATGGGACCAATTAGTGCAAACAGGTTTGCCTTGATCTAAAATTTCATCCATATTCTGCTACTACTTCCTGAATTGTTCCTGAAGTTCCGCAATGACTGTCACCGTCTTTGAAGTAATAACCAAGCTATTTTGGAACCACTTGATATTGCATGCAGGTTCTTCGACAAAATTGTAATTAATTCTAGTTTTTTTAAAACAAGAAGGGTTATATTTTGGCCTTTGTTATTCTACTGTGCTTTTTACTGTCAAATAGATTCTTTGTTTGTTATTAAGCTTCTCGGGTTTCTCAAATTATGGAATGCATATCTATATATTTATGCTTCTTTGTTTTTCCTCATTCATCAATGACAGTAATATGTGCAGGCTGTATATGTGGATTTGCTGATTGACTTCATGGCTAGGCCTGTCAATTTTAATTTTAGATCTTTTTGCAATATAGTTTTGCTAAGCTTTCTTGTAAATTGTCTCAGATACTGCCTTGCAGTTGGAAGCTCTGGTTGGAGATCTTGAAGATGGGGTTTTCTGTGTCGGTGGTCTCCATGCTCGGAATTTGTTTTCAGAAAAGCGCCAAATTTCTTTGAAGTCAATGGTAATGGCTCTAATCTCTGTTTTCTTATCATTCCAGAATGTTTGTTGGATTTGTATATTAATAGGCGAGTCAAACATGGATCTTTAATGCATTGGCATGCAGGACTTTGGACCAAAGCTAGAAAGGATACTTGAAGCCATAAAAACGATGAACAACATTGAGGAAGTATTGGTTAACATTAAGAAATTTCAAGTTCAGTGGCATCGTCTTTTGGAATCTGTTGATGCTAGAGTTGATAAAATTTTAGTTGTTGTTCGGCCACAAGTTCTTGCTGATCACCGGGCTCTTCTTTCTTCCCTAGGCTGGCCGCCCAAACTTCTAACACCAAAAATAGACAGTGGGGATATTGCTGGCCTTTCGTATCCACTGGTTTTAATGCAAGGAGACAAAAGTAAATGTTATTCTCAAACATTTTTAGCTCTTTGTTCTTTGCAGCATCTGCAGAGACGAAGGGAAGATCGACAGCATAACATTATCGAACAAAGGGAGTGTGGCATAGGGCTTTGGGCCATTGATGAACTAGTTTCTCCCATTGCATCACGAATGGAATACCACTTCTCTAAATGGGCTGAGCAGCCTGAACTTATTTTTGCTCTTGTCTATAAGATTACAAAAGACTTTATTGTAGGAGTAGATGATGTTTTGCAGCCTTTGATTGACAAAGCAAGGTTGAGGAGCTGCAGTGCTAAAGAATCGTGGGTTTCTGCAATGGTCCAGATGCTTTCCGGGTTTCTAGCAAAAAGCGTTTTTTCTGTTCATGCTGAAAGATACAAGGATAAACAAGTTAGATCAGAAGTAAGTACATCATGGCTTCATTTGATAGACCATATTGTTTCTTTTGACAAACGGATGCAATCACTTTTAAGCTCAGAAACTCCTTTCTTCTTAGAGGAGCCTAAAAGGTTTGAAGGGCTCTCCAGAGGCCTGTCAGTGTTAACAATATTTTGTGATAGGCCAGAGTGGCTCAAGATTTGGTCTACAATAGAGCTGAAGGATGCATGGAAGAAAATAAAACCTGTACTGAAAGATGAAAGAGCTTGGATAATTGATAAGGAATGTGATGTTGTAGTTGGTACAGAATCTAAATATTTTGTACTCTCTTCTAGAGGAGACCATAAAGCTCCAATAGTAGCAGAATCAGCCCTGAAAATAGCCTGGGAGATGATTGAACGATGCCAAACTTTGCCTTCTCTTCAACACCGTATTCGCTTTATCAGATCAACTGCGGCGAGATTCTTTTGGTATTTTCTTAATGGATTGGTCTTGCGGTGCAAGAATACTGACTTTTCTCTTGAAAATGTGGATGCCTCCTTAATCAAGGTATGTGGATCAATCAATGCTGCTAGATATATTGAATCTAAACTGCAAGAGTGGAGTGATGATGTTAACTTTTTAGAGATGAGAATTGCTGAAAAGGATTTTGACATTGATGGAAATAATGAGGTTTTGGGTGATAGTTGCTTCTTTGGGGAAGAAATCAAAAGTTTGGAAGAGCTTATGACTAACTGGCTCTTGGAGATAATCACTGCTCTTCTTCATCATTTTGAAACCCTTTCCTGGGAATATCTGCAAAATGGGAGATTTTTTGTGCAAGAGAGAGATGTGAATTTAAATAGAGTTCCAGCAGTCACCGATTTAGCAGTATCATTTGGCATTGTACAAGCATTGGATGCTCTGAAAAGTCAGCTTCATCTTGGTAAGACGAGTCTCAACCCGAAAGACTTCTTGGATTTATGGAGAAGTGTTGCTGATGCGCTTGATCAATTTGTTTCTCGCAGCATTTTCACAAGTGGTATTCGATTTTCTAATGAAGGGATCAATCAGTTTGATTCTGATATGCAAGCATTGTTCCATGTTTTTCAACCATTTTGTTCTCGCCCTGAAGCATTTTTCCCTAGTATTAGAGAAATTCTTAAGCTGTTAAAAATGAGCAAGGAAGAAGCAAAACTTTTGCTAGTAGCTTTATCCAAAAATAAAAATGGGACGAAATGCTTGCATTCTCTAGGAATTTCACACTTATCTTTTGATCAAGTTGACAAAGTTTTGAGTAATAGAAGGTGTAGATCTTGGTCTTGATTTTTTCCTTAAGATCAACGCAATGTGATTCATAAAGATTAGTAATATAGTTGTACATTCTCTGAATCATTTTGCTAATGATTTGTGTGGAAACAATAAATTTGGATGAACTGGCTGCATGTAATCAGGGGATATACAAGCTCTTGATCCTTGTAATATTTTTGTTCACAATCTTCAGTGGTCGAACCAGAGAGTTACTCTTGTTGAGAATTGGGCAATAACTCTTTGACCCTGCCTTTTCTGGTACTATTTGGTAAATTTGAGCATTGTTCTATTGAGCCATTAAGATGGGTTGCCACTGCAGGTTTTCTGTCATGGTGAACCTGGAAAGAAAAAAAAAAAAAAAAGAGCCTTCTGTTCCGTAATCTAGTCTCTATTTTTATTTTGATTTCATGAGATAACAAGTATTTCAATGGATTCCAGGACTTATATTGAAACTATTCTATAAAGTGCCTTCACATTTATTTTTTCCACATGGATTTGTGGATACGTGGATTATGTTATCAGCTCTTGTTGGAGAGTACTTTTTTTATAAAAAAAAAAATGGTTTTCATGTATATTTTTTTTTGGAAAGTAAATTATTGTTTCTATATTTATAGTATTATAAAAAATAAATTAGAAAATATTTTTAAGTGTTTTGTTATATTATGAAAAATAATTTGTTAATGTTTTAATTTCTTTTCAAGTTTATTAAAATTAGGAAGTAAATTTGACGAATGTAAAAGTTAAAGAAAGATAAAAATAAAAATCAAATCAAATTTTATAAATTATAAAACAAATAGCAATAAAAAAAATAAAGAACAAATCTGTTAAATAAAAAAATTAAAAATGAATGAAATTAAAAAATAAAATTTAATTTTATAAATTATTTCAAATTAAATAAATAATAATCAAAAGAATAGGAATCAAATTTTATTGATAAAAAATTTCAATTAAAAATATAATATAAAAATAAAAACTAAGTTAATATAAAAATTAAATTTTAAAAAGATGAAATCAAATAAATAAATAAATAATTCGAATATATATATATATAATATTTAAAAGATTAAAAATCAAATTTGATATAATTAACAATCAACAAGATATTTTTTTATTTTTTTATAATTTTTAAAAAATATTGAGTTAAATTTGTCTTTAATCAAAAAAATATTTTCCATTACCTAACTTTAAGGTAAATAAACTCTAAAAAATTAAAAAAAATAATTTCTAGTGAAACAAACAGGCCTTAATTACAATCATCCAAGAAAACATAAAATTTATACACCCAAACGGCCTGAAATGTAGGAAATGACCCTCACTTTATAATTTTCTTCCACAACGCCATCCTCCTGAAAATGAAATTAAATAATCAAGTACATTTTACAAATAGCTAAGTCGGTTGTCTTTGTCCATGACACTAGTCTTCACAGAGATGAGAGACATGCACACGCTTCCACTATTGCATCATCCATCTTCTAGCCATTTACAGATCCTCATACTCTCAGGTGCAACTTCATACATCTAACTAGCCCTGAGTAGAGCGATATCAAAAATAGGATACAAGGAAAGGATAGTTTATAAATTTGCTTATGTTTTGGTTATCCTGTAAGAGCTGTTCGTAGGCTTGATCCCATGATTATCCAGCTTAACTGGACGTGCTGTTCTTGGGATGTCCTTTGATGTGTTGAGTTTTTCTAAAGTTGCTAGAACATCAATCATGGGTGGCCTGTTCTTGGGATCTGTGTGCAGGCACTGTAACGCGAGTGCAGCCGCGGCTTGGGCTGCTTTCTTAGGGTACTGTCCACCCAGTCTAGTGTCCATGATTCTCAAAACTCGCCTGCTGTCGATCAAGAAAGGCTTCGCCCAATCCACCAGGGTTTCGTCTGGACCGCCTCTCTCTTCATCCATTGCCCTTCGTCCTGATAGCAACTCTAACAAGACAACACCATAGCTGTACACGTCACTCTTCGGGGTCAAATGACCTGCTTGGTTTGGAACAATTAATGAGAAAGAGCAGGTGGTTAAAAAACTTAAAACATTTGCTTCCACTTTTCAATTTTCCTTTTGAAGGGAAATCGAAAAGGACAGAGTAGTTACATTAAGATATAAAAATTTGGCTAAATAGCACTTGCTTATACTAAGTGCCTGTTTGGGAACCCAAGCGCGGCTGCGGTTGCACCCGCATTCCGCGAAGCCTAAATCTAAAGAACATATCTACTTTTAAAACAAATGGAAAAAACTAACAGATGTTAAACCCTCAATTCATGGTTTACATTTTGTATTCAAAATTGGAATACTATCCTATGGATAGAAAAACTGAACAAACTTTCTTTCTGTTCTTTTTGGAGAGTCAACTGCACAAACTAGAGCTTATTAAATTTTACCTACCGATCATTATCTTTCTCCAAATATTATTAACAGCTTCAACAACAGCAATGACAACAATAATGATCATATCCAGTGCTTGTGAGCTGATGGTAAACCCATCTTTTATCATTTATTATATCCACTACTTGTGCAAGAGAGGGGAACAGATGCATGGAGCAAATGTGGAGAATTCCCCACTATTTTGAGAATCTACAAAATAGTAATAGTCCAGCAATTTTGAGTTCATCCTAAATTTAATTATTAAACTCTCCTAAAGACGATCCATTTACAATGGAAAACTAAATCATATGCAACAGAAAGTCGACTGACCTGTGGCTACATACTCCGGCGCAGCATAGCCCCGGGTTCCCAAAACCTTGGTTGACACGTGTGTGTTATCTCCAGTAGGGCCATCCCTTGCTAAGCCAAAATCTGAAAGCTTAGCATTATAATCCTGAAAAAAAATAAAAAAATCCTTCAGCCTTCTGGATATAGAGTTACTCTTTACTGATACCCAAGTACAAATTCATGAGGTTTCAGCATACCGAATCAAGTAGAACATTGGATGCCTTCAAGTCGCGATAGATTACATTGGCATCCAACCCATGCAAGAAGGACAACCCCCTTGCTACATCAATTGCAATATTCATTCTCATAGTCCAAGTGATAGGCTGAACACCTTCTGCAGGGTGAGAGATTGTTTTATTTATTATTAGTTTTGTAGAAAAGTATCAATAATAGTCATTCATAGAAATTTTTCATCGTGGGAAAAGTAAAATTATTATCTAAAATGAATCTAAAACAAGCCCATGATCACTTGTTTCATAAAAGAAAGGGTCCAATTCCACTCACCAGAAGAGCAACAAGCCACATTAAACAAACAAGTTGACAGCATGAGTTTCAGCTTAGTTATTGTTTTTCTTTTTCTTCAATTTTATCTCAATGTCATTGCTTCCCCCTAAGATGATGTATCAAATCACCTTCAGGCATATGGAAACACAAGTGCTTCCAAAATATGAACTGCGATTTTAAGAGCATTCAGTATCTTTAGGAATCACCGTGCAATAGTTTCCTATATGACCCTTGAAACATCAAAAACAAGGAAGCTTATTTCTCTAAATGAGGTAACTCCTTGAAATTTCCTCCTGCAATGTTCACCTATGTTTTTCCCTATTACTAAGAAATAGATTAAATTCTTCAAGAATTTTTCCACTCTCACTTCAATCCAATCCTCATCATCTTCATCCAATTGTTTCATACATTACACCTCGCAATCCCAACACAAAAGAGCCTAAAATGTGGGTAAAAATTAGTCGTCAAGCATATAAGATAAGGACAGTATCCCTCCCTCTCCCTCTCCCTGTTATAAGCAATGGCATTCACATAAACATGTAAGTACGTTTAGACACATTTTATGACAAAACACATATACCATTCATGATGGACTGTAATACAAAGAAAAACAAAATTATACCTAAACATATAAGGAAATTGGGAAGAAATAAATCGGTAAAATTAAATTTACTTACTTCTAAATAAATGTTGCTCCAAACTTCCCTTCGGCATAAATTCATAGACTAGAAGTCTATTATCAGACTCGGAACAATACCCAATGAGTTTCACTAGATTTTCATGATGAAGCTGACCGAGATAGGTTACTTCTGTCTGCCAAATTTAAAGCACCGAACACAAAGACGAGTTCAAATATAGGTTTGCAAGGTCAAATGGAAAAATAACAGCAATAAGAAGGTCCAAAGCACATACAAGCCACTCCTTGTGACCCTGACAGCTTTCTGGCTTGAGCTTCTTGACTGCAACAATAACTCCACTTCCAGGTTTGGTAGGAGCAAATGTGTTCAAGTCAATCCATCCTTTGAAAACACACCCAAAACCTCCCTCTCCAAGCAAAGTTTCTGAACGGAAGTTCTTGGTGGCATTCTTCAAATCAGTAAAGCTAAAGGACTTGAGATTGCTATGTACAGATACATCAACTTTGGATGCAATCAAAGATTTGTTCAAGCTTCTAAATGATGATTCCCCGTTAGGAGAGGTTGAAACTTGCTTTGCATCACCATTAGGCTTTGTAGCTCCTGAAAGGACAGATAGCAAAATAAAAGAGCCACTATCAGTACCTTTGAGATAATATGCAGGTAACCAGAAAATTTGTGTTTTTGAACAGCCACAAAGAAGTAAACATTACTAAAGAAGTAAAACATGAATCAGCTTCCTTGCGTTTGAAGTAATGAAACAATCTCTCTACAGAACAATGGCCTTATTTCCCATCAACATAAGTCGGTCAGAGCAGATTTATGAACACTAAGCGAGTAAGCGTTCATTTAACCCAGTTACACAACCCTTCCAAAATAGTTTAAAACTGAGTCTCAAAAACATATAAATGCACTGCTATTACTTTCTTTGCATTTAATTATGCAGTTGAACTCCTCTTTTGGATTCGACAGAAGGTATCCAGCGCAGGTTCTCATATCATCGTACCCACATAAACCCCACATCATGGCCTCCTCATCCTTAACTAACCTCACTTTGCCTTAGCAATGGGTGGCCAGCTGAAGTGGGAATCCAAACCGGTGACCTTAAGCTTACTAGTTTGCTCCTCTGCCATTTCACCCCCTTTGGGTTTCTAACCTCCATTAAATCAACCAAACTTAAATCACTATCCCATCAATATCCTTCGCATTAGGAATCAACATTGCTTCAAATTTCCACATTTTTGTAGCATTTCTTAGCCCACTTATTGCAACACACACTATATTATCAGTGGAAACGAGTTTTGGAAACAGTTCCTTCAATTAAACCCTATTATGATGCCTAAACACTCTAATCGATACATTAAAAACTTAAAATCTTTAATTTCAAAATAGTCTAAACTTTGAACGTTCATCTAGATGCAAGATTACAAGCATAGCCCCAATACGTCTACAACTATCAAGAATCCAAAATCCATTGAAAACTAAAGACTAACAAACTCTCACATCTTCTATTCACAAACAGAACAAGAGGGAGAATTAGCTCAACTTATAACTAAAAAGATAAGTTCGTCAACATGTGCAGCTCCACTTTGACATAAATTCCTAAACTTTCATATAAAAAAGTGATCTTTATGGACATACAACACAAATTAAGAACCCAGAATTGATTAGCAAGAATAGTGAGAAAGATCATGACTAACCAGATGGAGGAAAATTACTGGAAGAAGCATGAGCACACTTAACAGGCTTCCTCACACAGTTTCCCATAACTGGATAATCTTTACTTCAATCTGCCATGGAAGAAGAAGAACAAAAACTGGCAAATAAGACTTTGTGAAACTGGACTTAGAATTTGAGGGTCTAAATAACAGTGATGAGGAAGAAAATGTAGAAAAGGGAGGCGGTCCATTGGCAATATAATATATATTAAGTATACGTGCTTGATGGACGATAAGAAGAAGATGAAGCAAGCAAGTTAGCCAGAAAGCAATCTGGTCAATGGATGAAACCTCCTTCTTTGAATGGAAAATTCAATGCAACAACAGAGACGGTCCCACGTACTTTGCTCGTCCTCGGTAGTGCTTGGCTGCTGCATTAATTAATGAGTAAATTATTATTTAGTTCTTTTTTTTACAAAATAAATTAAATAATCTCTCTAGTTCCAAAAATTAATTCATCAGTCGTTCATTTTATTTTCCTTTACAATCTTTCTTTTTTGTTCTGAAAAATAGAAAAAGGTAAGAAGAAGCAAACAATCTTTCTTTTTTGAGGAACAAAAGTGAGAAGAAAATTAAAAAAAAAAAATTAAAGGTATCAGTGCTTTCACTGCGCCATATAAGAGATTTCAAAGTAATATATCTTTTTTTTTTCAATTTTGCATTTGTGATTTTTTTTAAGTTTATCTTTTATGAGATAATATCAACTTCATAACTCAAATCACGGTCTAGAAGATTAGCCCGATTTGATTTTAGTCTTTTTTTATATTTTTTTAAAATTGATTTTTTTTCAATTTTATCTTTCAGCATTGGTTTGATTGAAAATTGAGTTTTATGATCCTTTTCACTTTACTTTCTATTGGGTTATCTCAATCTCATATCTCAAGTCACGGTCTTGGCATGTTAACCTAAGTTGATTTGAGTTTTTTTTGTTATTTTTTTTATTGAATTGTTTTTTTCTAGTTTCATCCTTTAATATTGAGTTGGTTTGAAAATTGAGCTTTGTAGTTTTATTTTATTTGGTTTTTTATCGGTTATTCTGATCTCACGACTAGGTCGCAGATTTAGCAGGCTGACTCAAGTGGACTCGAGTTACTTTTTTTCAAAATTGATTCTTTTTTAATTTTTCCATTCAACATTTGATTTGCTTAAAATTGAGTTTGGATTTTTCTTTCTTTCTATAGGGTTATCATGTTTTCATTTATTTTTTATTTTATAATCAAATGAGATTAAAAAGACCTTTTAAGAATATTGAGAGGATATCTTTCTATAATATTAGCAAATGATTTTTTTTTTCAATAATCATTGTAATTGTTTTTGTTGTATTATTTTAATTACATTATTAAATTAAATGTGCATATTGAATCTAATTAAGTCAATGATCAAGTCTCATTTTTTTCTTTAAAAATGCTCGCATCACTTGATCATTTTTTTTTATGTTATTAAAATCTTAGCCTGGTCTGCAGTATAGTGTATTACGGTGACTAATCTTGTTAATTTTTAAATACAAGAGAGACTATTTTAATTCATTATATAAAAATAAAATAATTAATTAATAATTTAGTCATTAATTTATTGTACCATTTTTCAAATAAAAAGGGTATTCTTAGATAGATTATTTACTATTTTCTTTTAGTTTAGATTATGATTTTATAAAAATTAATGTCATGTTTTTTTTTAAAAAAAAACTAAAATGAAAGATCAAGGATAAAAAATGTTATTCAAACTTGTTTTTTGTTTAAATTGCAAGGAAATGTTCAATTTGGTCCTTCAAGTTTCTTTTTTTTTGTTTGGTCTCTCTTCCTTGGGCTTTCTATATCTTGGTTCATAATTTTATTTTTTCCATTTCAATCCCTAGACAAACATGTCATCCACGTGATTTTTGGGATTAAAAAATTTGGGCCCTAGTTTTCTCACCACTGGAAGCTAGCTGCGATGGTAAAAAAAATATTGTAGATAAACAACATGTCATCCACGTGATTTTTGAAAAAAAAAAAAAAAAAAAAAAACAAATACTCCTGCGTGCATAAGGGTTTTAGGCAAGGTGCACCGCTTGACAAATCATGGCCTTTTTTATTTAATGGATCTATTTTTTTATATTTTATAATAGGACTGACTTTAAATGAATATATTCAAATAATATTTAAATAATTATCCAATTATACCATATTTTTTTCAAATAATATTATAGTTTTTATTATAATATTACAGATTATTTTTTAATAATCATATATGAACCCAATACGGTTTTTTTTTAAAACACCTCATGAACATTTAGTGAAAATAAAATATCAATTTAATTATTTTTATTGTATTTTTTTATATTTTTTCTCACATCTTATATTTATTTGATATTTCGCGGCTAAATTATTGATTTATGATTTTTTTATTCTAAATTTCTTTTAATATTATGATAAGTTTTAATTTTAAAAAACAATACCTCTTAAAAAAGATATGTTTTATTAAAAAAAAAGAGAGAGAAAACACATGAATAAAAAAAGAGTTTCTATTAGAGAGATACATTTTTTTGCTCTCTATTTCAAATAAATAGATTCTTTTAATTTATATTTTAATTGCCTTTATTTTTTTTTCAATAACCATATTGCTGATAAAAAATGTTTTTTTTAACAAAAGAATTAATAAAAAAAATCTTGATAAAAAATATATATTCTTTTCTAGAATCTAAATAATTATCTTTCTTTAGAATATTTGTTTTTACTGCCACACAATTAAATAAAAAAAACAAAAAACCATCCACATAACTAGGTCAAATATTTATATATAAATATTTATCGTCTTGTTTTAGTTTTTAATTAACATTAACAATATTTAATTGCACATACAATATAGTTTCTTTTCCTGCGTTCAAACTAACTTGGAGTCTCAGGTGCAATGTAACCTTAGCTAATATTATAAAACTAAAAGGCAAAAAAAAAAAAAAGTCAAATTCAAAAGCAAATTAAAAAAAAAAAAGAAATCAAACCGAATATTCAACAGTCAGGAATATACGAGCAGGCAATTATTTATTTATTTTTCGCCGTAAGATCACCTGATCGTCAAAAAAATAATATTATTATTTAGGTCTCAATCAGTCCGGTCCATGCAGGGGACAGGGGGCTGTGCCCTTGGCTTCAAAGCTGTGTGTTCATTTTCATTATCTGGCTGTGTCATTATGCCTTTGATTTGCAAATTGGTCAATGAACCTTCGATTATGGCATTGACCAAACATACGTGTGTGTATAATCTTATTGCAACCATAGGTCCCACCCGACCATTTTTTTAATTTTCTTTCTCACCTTGGATTATTGTCTTTCCATGTGCTATATGTCATAATTTTGTAACCTGGTCTAACTTGACGGGTCAACCCGGGATCCGGCCAACCCGAGGCTGGAACCAGGCCGAGTTGAAAAAAAATAGAAAAAGAAAAAACCTGGTGTAACCCGGCAGGTTGACCCGCAACCCGATTGACCCGACAAAAACTCAGTTGCAACCCTTTGACTTTTGTTTTTTTACTAAAACAACGTCGTTTTGATTTTTTAAAAAAATGACCCGGTCAAAACTCAAAGCCCTAGCTTTGGACCGGACCGGGTCTGAAAACTATGCTATATATAGCTTCATTGTTTTCGAGCATTTATATCTTGGTAGTTTTTATTAGAGTTTTTAAACTCGATCCGGTAGCCAATCCAACTCAAGGTTCAAGTCATAAGTTTTGCTTGGGTTTTAATTGGATTAACCCTAATTTTTTATATATATAAATCAAAACGATATTGTTTTGGTTTTAAAAAAATAGTCAACGGTTTGCAACCAGGTTTTTAACTTTCTTTAAACCCGGCTTGGTTCCAGCACTAGGTCAGCCGAGTTAACTTGCCGGGCAGGTCCGAGTTTTAAACCTATGGTTTTTATAGTTGTGATTTAAAAATATTTTTAATTGTAATTTCTTTAAGAAATTAGTGTTTTTATTAAAAATGTTGTGAAATGAGTTTTTTATGTAAAATAAAAAATATTTTAGTTTAGTTTATACAAAATAAGAATTAGAATTAATTATACACGGAGTTTAGTAAAAAAAAAAACCAAAAACAAATCTATATCACATTATCACTAGCCAAACAATTTTTTATCTGACAAATAAAAAAAAGCTGGACCTCAAAAATTGCGGCTAAGAATAAAAACCATGGGCTGTCCATAACTCTATTGGGCAACAAGACCCAGCCCATGAACCAAACCCAAAGCCCACCGTGCTTTAGAAACACAACACTGAGGCAGTCATGTTCGATCTGTGCTGTCTTGAGATCGAAGAAAACATTTCTTCTTAAAACAACACCAAAACCACTGGATAGATAGAAAGAAGTTAAAGAAAATTATCTAGAAAGAAAGCTTGAGCGATGAGCAGCATAGGAACAGGCTACGATCTGTCCGTCACTACTTTCTCGCCGGATGGCCGTGTTTTTCAGATCGAATACGCTGCTAAAGCCGTCGATAACAGCGGGTCTTCTTCTTTTTTTTTTCTCTAAAATTTCTTAATACTTTTAAATTTGTAGACCAATGTTCTTGCTTTGTGTTGTTTTACTAGCATTACAGTATTTAGGGGTTTTCTTCTATTTTGTTCATACTAGGTTTTTTTTTCCTTGCAGTACTGTTATTGGCATCAAGTGCAAAGATGGGATTGTTATGGTATAAATTTATCTCTTTCTTTAGAAAAATCAAATTTTCTACATGCATTCATTGTAATTGTAATCATAAAATTGTTTAATTTTAGGGTGTGGAGAAGCTAATAGCGTCGAAGATGATGTTACCCGGTTCCAATAGGAGAATTCACACCGTTCATCGTCATTCCGGCATGGTAGCTTTTTCATTTTTTATGTTTGTGTAAAAGTTGCGGAAATTTAAGAAAAAAAGATGGGATTTTTTCTCATTACAGTGTTTGCAGCTAATTAGAGCTCAATATGATGTTTTTTATTGTTTTGGATGAAGATTTATATTGAAAATTAATGCAAATTTGTGGTCGTGGATAATATACATGACATCAGTGTTTTTTATTTCTAATGGGATTTAATGCTCATTTATGTAGCTAAAATGTCAGTTTATATGTGTAGTTCGCTTTTTGCATACCTGATAAAATTGGGTCTTGTTTAGGGTCAGTAGGCTTTTTCTGATGCTGTAATGGGTCATCCTTGAAATTAACGAAGAAACAAGTTTTAATTTGAATGGATTGGAGATGGGTTTTTACGAGACATGGTCAAAGCAAATGATTATTGTTTCGCAGAAGGTTTAACTTAGTCTATGAGTTAAGAGTTTGGTAGGTGTGATGCTGGGATTTTGGCTTCTCCAATAAAACTCTATCGCAGAGGCTAGGTCAAACTTAAGTGGAAGAACATATAGCATGTATTCATGCATTCCTTAACAAGAAGAGAGTGGGAGTAGTTCCTTTCTAGTTATTTCAAGGGAAGATGTGCTGTAGGAGGTATACGGAAAGGTTTACTGTTCTGGTCTTAAAATCAAACACTTTGATGAAGAATATTGTATTGTTTGTGCAACTGTATGCAAGCAAACATTAACTCTCTGTCTCTCATATTTCAAATATCAGGCTGTTGCTGGTTTAGCGGCTGATGGTAGACAAATCGTTGCACGTGCCAAAAGTGAGGCATCCAATTACCAGAGGTTTGTTTTTGAACAATGCCTTGTAATTGTAGTTGAAGTGTTATTTTTACTCTGAAGCCTGCTTGAGTATTAAATAGAAACCAATAGATTGTTACAAATCCTAATCGATTGGCTTTTGGTAGTGGATGTTGGAGGGCTGAAAGTATTTTTCTTTTGAGTGCTTCTGGCTCAGTTGTGACCCAGTCACTGAAAATTAGCATGCACTTCATATAACTTCCCATGATCAACTACCAGGATTGGGGACAGTAGGATGTGTCATTTATGCCCTGTTATGCAGCATGGGTTAGTGAGCCCTAAACTTGATGATAGCTCAGCCTGCTACAATTTTCGTTAAACTAATTTGAGTTGTATGGGATCAAGATTCAAGACACCACATATTGTAAAGTTGGTGTTTGGACAGCACTTGTTTGTCTAAGGCCTTTGCTATCTGTTCAATATGACAAGATTTCTATTAGAAGCCGCTGCTCTATGCTTGGTCATCAATCACCACAAGATCCCCATTCTTGCCAATTGTTTGCTCAGATATCATCTTTGTTCAAGATTGGAGATGAGGCGCTGTAGCATGATTCAATTTGCCTTGTGGATCTCTTACACCTCATGTTTGCTAATTCTGAGTGTCATTATGATTTTGTAGTGTTTATGGTGAACCCATTCCTGTCAAGGAGCTTGCTGATCGTGTTGCTAGTTATGTGCATTTGTGCACTCTCTATTGGTGGCTTAGGTAAGTAAAATTCCTTCTTTTTTTTTTTGTTGAAATGTCTTCTTCATCTGTTCTTTCCACCATTTAGCCTTCAGTAAAACTACATAAAAGTTGTTATGCTGCAGGCCATTTGGTTGTGGGGTGATTCTCGGTGGTTATGACAGAGATGGACCACAATTATACATGGTTGAACCATCTGGCATCTCCTATGTGAGTTGATTTGTTCTAGTTTTGCCTGTTTCCTTTGCAATGTTTCTCCCTCTTAATTTTGTTTCATGGTGTGTTTCTTATCTAATGCTGTGTTGTTTGATTTGATGTAGAGATATTTTGGCGCTGCTATAGGGAAAGGGAAGCAGGCTGCTAAAACGTAAGTAATATTTGTTTTTTGTTTGGTGAGTGTATGATTTTATCATAAGGATTTGTGACATGATTGGAATTTAGAAGGTGATGTTCATTTATTTTTTCAGCTCTTTGAATATAATTCTCATCTGAAGCCAATTTATCAATTGATAAAGGAACCATTTTTATTGAAGGAATTAATCTTTACAAAAGGTTTAATTTTGTTAGCCTCATTTCAAATTAAATTGGTTGTTGCATTTCTGCAATTTATATTATCGTTTGGCTAATGTTAAGTTTTTCCTTTTTCCTTTTAAATGATTGAATTGATGCTGTGGACAGAGAAATTGAAAAGTTGAAGCTGTCTGAAATGACATGCCGAGAAGGGGTCCTTGAAGTAGCCAAAATGTGAGCGCTCCAATTTCTTATTCTCTTTCTCTTCTTTCTTGCATGTATGTATTTTTGTCAATTATCATTGCATTCAATATATTTTTCTCTGTTTTCTTTTGAGTCTGGATCTTTTGGCAAGGATACTATTGGTTCAACAATGTTTGGCAACTCTTGGCTCCTCTTTTCTCCTTCCCTTTTAAATCCTTGTTAATGCCTTTGGTAAATTTTAGATGATGTAATAGCATTCATATAGCTTTCAACAGCTGAGCTTAATCACCACTTTAAGTGATTTAGACAAATTTTGATGAAAAGAACCCTTCTTATTGGACATTATCTGCATTTGTAACTGTCAAATCAATAGAAACCAGAGAATTGAATCATAAAATAGAGGAAGAACACCCCCCCCCCCCCCCCCCCCCCCACCCCTTCCATGTGGGTGCGGTGCATTCTTTGTATTGATATCTTCCTTCTCCCTTGATCAGCATTTACAAGTTACATGATGAAGCAAAGGACAAGGCCTTCGAACTTGAAATGAGTTGGGTTTGTGATGAGTCAAAGAGACAGCATCAAAAGGTAATTCTGGTTCATTCTCAATTTGAGTAATCACATGCATTGATCATATACTGGAGCAGAAACATAAAAATGTGGACTTTTACCTTTTATTTTAATAAAATCTTCGCTTACAATGCATGACTGGCACAGTTATTTGCAGCCTGACATTTTTGGAGACATTAGTTTCTGTAGTTGAAGAAAAGGAAGCTAGTGTTCACTAGTCCTAGTTTCCACTTGGAATTTGTGTGTTCCTGTGTCTGCTGTAGTGTAGAAGGAAACTAGCCCTGTTTTTTTTATTTCATTATTAGAAGCTACATTGCAATTTTTATGTGAAAGCCAGACTTCTCTTGCTGTAACTAGTTCAGCGTCAAGGAGAAGTGGGGCATTGTTAATATGGAATGAAAGATGATGTAACTATATGATGACCATCTTGTCCAATAACCAGTTCATATGATAATTCTTTCTTGATGTTGTTTTCTTATACACTATGAGTCGAGTGTTAAATGTTCTTACTGTGAGCTTCAGGTTCCTGATGAGCTCTTAGAGGAAGCCAAGGCTGCAGCTAGGATTGCACTTGAAGAAATGGATGCTGATTAAAAAGCTTAATTCAGCTAGGCCAGGCGCCATCGATAAGAAGATTTTATTTTGATTGGGTTCTCATTGTTACATTCGAAATCTATTTTGTTAATGGCCACAATATCATCCTGGAGCTTATTACGAATTCTTGTCATGCATTTGATTGGTGTTTTCTTAAAACCAATTTGGACCCTCATAAACTGCTCATGTCCAAAGTTTGGAGTCATTTTTTTTCTCATTATCCTTTCTTTTTCTTGTGAGCTCACTTCTTTTAACAAATGAGGGGAAAATATTGAAAATAAGTTTTGATTTCTGTTTGTTATAGGGGAAGTCTCATCTAAGGGTGTGTTTGTCAGAGAAAGGATGGATTGTGAAAAGTGGAAGGAGAGGAGAAATGGTTAACTTATCATCCATCTAGATGTTTGATCAACAAAAATGGGGAAGGATAATAAATAGTTAATTTATCCAAACTAAAAGCGCATTGAAACTTGTAAATGAATGGAAGTAGAGGATGTAATCTGTCCAAATTGAGAGGTTTGAAGTACCTTCATATTGATTCATATGATCGCATGTAAATGTTAATCATAATCTTCTTCTGACAGATTGATAAACACTCACACACACACACCTGTATATTTCTCAGTAAGAGCATCCCAGATAGCAGGTCCTCTTCCATGTTTGTTTGTTTCACCTTCATACTGTATACCATAAATGAAAGAACATGAGATTTGATACAAAGAACTTGTTATAGTACTGACTTCTTGAATTAGTTAGTACCTGGTAAGCCGATGAGGATGTTCCCAGAACGAAATCATCTGGAAGAGAATGATGAAATAGTGGTTCTTGCATGGAGGAATTGACGAAACACCATATGATGCCCGGAAAATAAAACTTATACCAGCTCTATCATCAAAGCAAAAAACTTATTAGCCCTTTAAAGAAAACCCTTTAAAAGAAAACTCTTCGATGAGAACTTACCGGTATTGTTTTAAAACCTAGACCGGTCTGGAGAAAGGTCTGGAGAATGCTTCTGAAACCTAGATCAGTCTGGTTTTTAGAAAAAAACAAAGACTAATAACTTATTCAAGGAGAATTTGAAATTCAAAATCTTAAAAAATAATAATTCAAGCAACAAGTGTTCCATTTCTCTTGGTCTCTCCCTCTTCCATTTCATTTCTTGGACAACTCTTAAAAAAATATCCCAACACTAGACATCTAGTTTCAGATTTTATCCTAAATAAATCTTTGTATTGATTTTATCCCCCAAGTCTTATAAATTTTCCATTAAATAGTTTTAATAAAAGGATTCAATATATAGAAGATAACCTTATGATTCCTAAGAATATATTTTTTTTAATCAGAAAACTTGGAAGAAATTAATAAGATTTTGAGCATGTCGACGATCAGTAATCCAGCAAGCCTGAGAAAAGTTTGAAGATACCAGATCACACGCTGATCAGCTGGGCACACACATGATGGCATGAGCCCATCGTCCAAGCAAATCCTGGTAGTTCAGATCAGACTATCAAATTTCTAGCCATGCTAAGAACTCCTCTGCGTGGAAGACTCCTTGCTTGGCAAGTTGATCAGCCATGTGATTTGCTTCCCTGAAAATATGAGTAAAGGATAAGCTACCACAGAACTGAGCTAATTGATCAATGCGGGAGAATTCATAGTCAAACTTCCAAAGCTCTCGATTCACTGCCATTTAACTATCCGACAGCGTTTAGAAAGTCTGATTCAGTCATTGAAGATTTACCCAGAAGACCATGATTGGAAGGAGAAACCTCTAGGGATTTCAAGACTCGTGTACAGAATTATTAGATTGGTGAACATGGATTTTTTGTTTTTAAACATTTAATATTATATCTCAAGGAAACTCGCCATCAAAACAAAAATATTAGCGTATGTATAAAATTAGATCTTTGAGGTCCGAACTTGAAACTTAAAGAAATGTTCATTCCTTATTTTTTTAAAAAGACTGATTTTCATGTCTTTTTTTTGCAGGTCATTTAATTTTCTTTTTAATTTTTTAATTTGATCTTTTCTCATTGTGTTTATTTGAGATTTTACTTAGTAATATGCTGTGGTGGTCTAAATATGAGTATCTCATAATATCAAGGAAAAACTATGGTGGTCGGTTAATAATAAATTTGGTAAAATAAAATAAAATTTTGTTGATGTAAAATAATTAAGTCTCAAAGTATCAAAATTGAAACTAAAACAAATATTGTAGGTTGAAGTTTACGAGTAGGGCAACTTGGCTAGTGCATGCATCACATACGCTAGGGTGTAAAGGAAGCTATTATGTTCTAGCGGCATGTGTAGCTTTCTCCAACAGCCAAATACTAGCCTTTTGGTGGCGTTGAAAACAACACAACAAAGGCTTTCAGGCGAGGCAATGCATATATGCAAAGGAGTAGTGATGAGGCTTTAACTAGGTTTTGTGATTTTGTTTAATATGATGATTCTAGTCTCATGATCTAGATCATGAATTTGAAAGGTTAACCTGGATTGACATCAATTTTTTTAGATTGATTTTCTTTTGTAATTTCATCATTTAATATTAAATTTGTTGGAAATTAGGCTTTGTGATTTTTTTTGCTTTTATTTTTACGAGGTTATCATGGTCTCATGACCTAGGTTGTATCAGTTCGCATGATCAGGTTTATAGGGTTTGGAGGACATACATGGGTTTGCTAGTTCTTGTTTTTCTTTTTTAATTTGGTTTATTTATTGTTATAGTTTTTTTAAAATATAATTAACTGAAATTCACTTATTAAATCTAATTAGAACTATAGTTGTTGTTTTTCTTGTTTAATTTGGTTTATTTATTATTATAGATTTTTTATAATATAATTAATTGAAATTAACTTATTAAATCTAATTAGATCTTTTAATTCGAGTTGTGGATTTCTTTTACTTTTTTAAATGTTTTTTTATCAACGTGGGTGTTCGGCTTAGCTTGCGGGCATCTCAACTAATCCCACGGGCCCTAAAGTTAATAACCATGTAAACCTCCAGTAGCCCTGAAGTTTGTGAGACTCGAACTAGTGACCTCTAGGAAGCAAACCTAGAACCTGACTAGTTGAGCTAAACCCCTCAAGGTTACTTAACTTACTTTTTTAAATATTTGTTTGAGGGTGTGATAAATATTATTTTTTAAAGTATTTTTTACTTGAAAATATATCAAAATAATATTTTTTTTTATTTTTTTTATATCAGTACATCAAAATTATTCAAAACATAAATACATATATTTTTTAAAAAAATATATTTCAATCATAATTCCAATCACCACCTTAGACATGTTAATACTGCTAATATTAAAAGTTTTCAATGGTATAGTTTTAGATAGTTAAAAATATTTTAAAAAATATTTTTTTATAATATATTAAAATAATATTTTTTATTTATTAAAATATAATTTTAATATTAACATGTAAAAATTTAAGAAAGTAATTTTTTTTTTAAAAAAGTACCGAAGTGCCAAACATGAACTAAAACACCCATAAAAAGCCCTGGACCATTTTCAAGGGTTTTCAAAATGAACTGATTCCTTTATCTACTGTAAGAATAAGAACACAGTCGAAATTTTCTGCTTTATCAACAATGGGTTCAGGTGTTTTTTCAAATTTATATCATCAAATCCACTTAATTAGCAAAACCCTATAAATAAATTCTGTTTTTTCTTTTATTCTTAATTGTTGCGAATATATTTTCAGATGCTGATATGGAGGATTATGGGTTCGAGTACTCAGACGAAGAGCCTGAGGAACAGGATGTTGATATTGAGAATCAATATTACAATTCTAAAGGTTCTTTATTTTCTTTCTTTAGTTATTTTTTAATATTAAATGGGTCTTTATTTATCTATTTATTTATTGTTATTTGGTGCAAATTCGAGTGTTGTCATTGATAATCGATAATGGGTTCTTATGGTTTTACGAGAAAGGGTGATATTGCTTGTTGAAGTTTATTTGTGCAAATTATTGTTTTTATTTTTCTTTTTTTCAAGTTGGGCTTGGATTTGATTTGACAAGAGAAAAAGAAAACCCTATTTTTTCTAGGTTAGCTCAAATAGATTGGGTGCTTTTGAAGTGATGATCTTTAGAATGTCTCTCTGGGTACTTTCGGATTTAAATTGAGCGAGTAGGTCTAGAATGATTTTTCGGTTTTGAAAGACTATGTTTAGTCGCGAGGTGTCATCAGCCTGGACATAGATAAACAAGTAGTCGCTGCATGTTTTGTTTTTGTTGTTGTTGTTGTATTTCGGGTCGTGATTTTTTTCCATTCTCATTATTCTTCTCATATGCTCATGTATGATTTGTTTTCTTGGTTGAAAGGCTTTGTTGCATGGTTTTTTTTTATTTTCACTAGCAGGTTTAATTAAGTAGCATTGATGTGGCATTATCTGCTATCTTGTGATTAGCAGTTTTCATGTAGTCAAACCGTTAGTTGTTCTTAAAATGCTTTTTTTATATTTTGTATCTGTTGTAATTTTCCTTTTCCTTTTCATTGTTGCCACACGAAGGTTTGGTTGAAACGGACCCAGAAGGAGCACTTGCAGGTTTTGCTGAAGTAGTTAGCATGGAACCAGAGAAGGCAGAATGGTGAGTAATTTCCAACTGTCTTGTTAATGAAATTGGATCTGCAGAATGTAATTACTAACACTTTCAATTCTGCTATAATAACTTTGAGCATGTGGCTCTCAGTTTCACCTTTCAAGCTCTCCCTCTCATTTCAAATTGAATTTTGTAAGGTAGATAATCTTCATTGGAAGTATGGAGGATCTGATATGCAAATCAAGGTTGCAAACATTTTCTGCAATTAAGCTTTAGGTGATATGGAAAATCAGCACAATTCTAAGTTTTGTTGATCTTGTCCTGTCTAACTAATGTGGTTCTTGCACTTGATCTCTACAACAGCGAATCTTTGTGTAGCATAAGCTTTATGTAGCTAGCAGACAAGTGGATGACTTGGCTAAAGAATTACTTGCTAAAAACTAATTCACTATACATAATTGTACAGAGGTATTGTGGGTTTGAAGCTATCTTTTTAAGTGCTATTCACTTTGAGAGTTCATTCAAGTAGTATCCAGATTAGAATGATAGACACTCTTTTCCATCCAGAGACCAAGTGGCTTTAACATGTATCTGAGTGTGATATGCAGGTCATATATGTCATGCATGCATTTATTATCTCACTTAATATTAATAAATTATACCAGTTTAATGTGCTGCAGTCTAATTGACTTTAGAGGGAGTTGAAAGGTTGACTTAAAGGGGAATGACACGAGTGGATAAAGGGACAGTCACATTCTTCCTTTGTCTGCTAATATTTGTCAATGCTCTTTACATTTCAAAATACTTTGTTGATGCTCTTCACACTGCTGGAGAGGTGACATGGAAGTAGCTAATAGCCTTCGCCTTTGTACTGCTATTAAAATTGTTTCTTTGTTCTTATGAGGCATAAACTGCTTTGGTTTTGTATGTCTGCTCAAATAATTACCTAGAATTATTTATTTCTGTAAGCTAATTTTTTATAAGAAAAATCTTCTTGTTACCAGGGGATTCAAAGCATTGAAACAAACAGTTAAGCTTTATTATCGATTGGGGAAATATAAAGAAATGATGGAAGCATATAGGGAGATGCTAACATACATCAAATCAGCAGTGACTCGAAATTACAGTGAGAAATGTATAAACAATATCATGGACTTTGTTTCTGGATCAGCTAGTCAGAACTTTGGTCTCCTACAAGAGTTTTATCAGACCACTTTGAAGGCTCTTGAAGAGGCAAAGAATGAGGTTGGAACTCTTCACCGTAATCTTCTTAGTACCCTTTATGTCAAGATCATTAACGTTGTTCTCTTGTTATACAGAGACTTTGGTTCAAGACAAATCTTAAGCTTTGCAAGATTTGGTTTGATATGGGTGAATATGGACGGATGAGTAAGGTACCTTGTCTAATTCATTCTCTAGCTTTCCCCTTTCTTTTCTTTTTTTATCTGCAGTGCTGGTTATGTAATTGATTCATTGTACATGACAGATTCTGAAGGAACTCCACAAATCTTGTCAAAGAGAAGATGGCACGGATGATCAGAAGAAAGGTAGCCAACTTTTGGAAGTCTATGCAATTGAGATTCAAATGTATACTGAAACTAAGAATAACAAAAAGCTCAAGGTAAGAATTTTCCGGTATTTAGTTTGTGCTTTGCTTGTGTATTTAGAATTGGATGATATAGTATATACTGTAATAACTGTATTGAGCTTTCCTAATCTCCATGGGAGTTTAATACCAGTTAAACAAATATGTATGATTGAACTATTTTCTATCCTTGAGGTTTTTTTTTCTTTTACCTGAGTGCTTTGACCGTACACTTTCGTGAAGTAAATTCCATGTAACCTGTCAATTCATTATTTTTTCAGCTGATAACATGAAATTTGATAAGAACTTCGCTTAGAGGGTATGCAATTTTATGAGCTAATGTCCTGCTTTCATATTTCATTAGTGAACATTCTCAAGGTGCTTGTTTAGGTTGTAGGAAAATCAGAAAAAAACTTCTATGGAAGCAATCTCCACCTTGTATGTTAACCAGATCGAGTAGGATTTCATGTTGTTTGTAGAATTCAAACACAAAATGCGTTGGTTTTTTATTATTCAGTGGTGCCCATTTGACAAAATTGTTAGGCCTGGTAAGTCTTAAGAGCAGGATATGGTGTTCTCCAAAGATATGATATTGATGTTGATACTAAGCTCAATATACACATGCCTTGTATCTGGTTTCCCTGATAATGTAGTTCAATTTTGGTATCCTGCATGGAGTATATACTAACTCACATTAGGGATTTCTCATTCCAATAAATCCCATGTTTTTAATGAAACATAAAGGTTGCTGAGAGTCGTATTATTGTTAGTATTGCTGTTTTAATTTTCACAATCCACACTTTAGTTTATCTGTTTGGTTGATTTAACATACTTTTTTTCATGATGATTTAACATGAGGATTTGTTTCTTTTGATTTTCTCATGTAATTGTTTATGAAATTTTTCCAGCAATTATACCAAAAGGCACTGGCTATCAAGTCAGCAATTCCACATCCAAGGATCATGGGAATAATCCGTGAATGTGGAGGGAAGATGCATATGGCAGAGCGTCAATGGGCTGAGGCAGCGACAGATTTTTTTGAAGCTTTTAAGAACTATGATGAAGCTGGAAACCAGAGACGCATACAATGCTTAAAGTATGTCTACCTTTTCTTCTAGTATATATTTTTTTAATCTTATTTTTGGTCTTGTCATCATCTTCTCTCCCTTGACAAAGTATTAGTTTGTTTTGTTATCACCTACCTTGACTCATCAAAGTCTCAGTTATAAGCTAGCTCGTTAAGCTATGCCATTCTTTTCATCGTGTTGTTCTATGTATTACCTAGAAATTCTGGTTTATTGAGTGAAACAAAATGCATGCAAGATATTTTACGCCACTTCGCTGCCCTCCAGTTGGTAATAAGCTTTGAAGTTACAAATTAGTAAAACTCACTTAAAATCCATGTGGAAAAGAACTTTACAAGGTGCACTACATGGTGTGCCATACTAATGACAACAGCTGGATACAAGTATAAAGTGATAATATGTGGATTGAAATTTGGGTTATATACATCATCAATGTGACATGTAATCATATGAGGGGTTTTCTTGCAAGATATGTCTTGCCTTTACATTGCATCAATAGTCCATTACCAATGAGATTTCTGTCTGGATGAGAACTGCTGTTATGCCATTTTATCATAAAATGATCTAATCATCATGGTTGACAGATACCTAGTTCTAGCTAATATGCTGATGGAATCTGAAGTAAATCCATTTGACGGTCAAGAGGCAAAACCGTAAGTACATTTATAATATTTATTGCTCTACAATCTCAAGATTGGTCTTATATTTTCCTCTCCAGCTCATTTGTGTGTTCTCTAATGTTCGTTACTCTTCAGATATAAAAATGACCCTGAGATTTTGGCGATGACCAATCTCATAGCTGCATATCAACGAAATGAAATATTAGAGTTTGAGAAAATCCTCAAGGTATGGTTAATGGACTCTGATGGGATTTATAACGTTACACGTTGGTAAGCCTTTTTGTTGTTACTCTGCTGACATTTAAGTTGTTCCTTGGGCTTTCTTCAGAGTAACAGAAGGACGATAATGGATGATCCATTCATAAGAAATTATATTGAAGATTTATTGAAGAATGTGAGGACTCAAGTTCTGCTCAAACTTATTAAACCTTATACAAGAATCAGGATTCCTTTCATATCAAAGGTGAAGGCCATGGTTTCTTCTTACTGTTGCACTATTGTGTGCAATTACTGAAGTTTAAGTTTTAATACTAATATTTTTGAGGATCTTAAAACTTGACTGAGAATTTTAATTGGATTGAGATATTCTAGTCATGTATTCCTAAGAAACTTCTATTCCCTGTGAACTTATAAATTCTATTGACTGGCAGGAACTCAACGTGCCAGAAAAAGATGTTGAACAGTTGTTGGTTTCACTTATATTGGATAATCGCATTGATGGACACATTGATCAAGTTAACAGGCTGTTAGAGCGTGGTGACAGGTAAAGCTTCTTCTCTATTTCTGCCCTGGTCTGCTGTCTGCTTGGCAGCTGAAATTGCATGTCCATTACATCTGTGCAAAAATGCTGGGCTTTTATCACAGCCAACCATCTTCCTCACTGTCAAATGTCATGCAGGTCAAAGGGAATGAAGAAGTATACTGCCATTGAGAAATGGAACGCACAACTTAGGTCTCTTTATCAAACTGTCAGCAACCGGGTGTCTTGAGATTGCAGCGTTGTGTGATTTCCCTCCAAATTAGGCACTCTGGTTATACCAGTATTTTGGTGGATTCAAGAGCAAACTTTTCTTGTGTGATTTCCCTCCAAATTAGGCTCTCTGGTTATACCAGTATTTTGGTGGATTCAAGAGCAAACTTTTCTTCTCTCTTTCGCGAGGCCTGAGTGTTAGAGAAGTTGCTGCCGAGTTTGGTCCATAAATGAGTTTTATGTTTAACAGTTATTCATTTTGAAGAAAAAAAATGCGAGTAGAGAATGTATAAATATATAGCTTACTGATAATTTTGAATTTTTGATACTGAGAAAATTCAAGTCCTACTGTTTATTTATTTGTTTTTCTCCATTCTTATTTTCACATTGCGGCTGCTGGCCTTTGGTTTCTATGTCAGTATCTTAAGAATGTCATAATATATAATGGATTGCTGAATTGAGAGGCTCATGTGGCCTGCGTGCTTAAGATAGGAGGAACTGGGTATTGTGTTGCATTCTGGGCATAACATTAAACAGATGAACAGCAAGTTGATATGTAATTGAATTACAACAGAATCAGTATCCTCCAATTAAGGCCCAGTGTCTCCTGGAACCTGGAAAAGTGCATCTGCATGTTGGCCCTTCGCTGTTTTCTTTCGAAGGATAGATACGAGGTTGGGGACGAAAGGAGTGTATGCGTGGATCACAAGACGCAGAAAATCTTGACTCTTGATAGTAACTTGGGTGCCTCGTTTGTTTCTCAGGAATCCTCTAGTTTCTCTTATTGGTTTACAAAAACTGTCACCAGGGCTAGTTTGGGAAAGCATGAGGGTCCCTTTCAGGAACATTCCATCCTTTTTGGATCATCCATGTTCCTTTTCTCTGATCCTGTCCACAAAAATTAGACAATACTTGTCCAGTACTGTATCCATCTGCCGTGTATAGGAGATAATTATAAAAGTAGAAATGTATATGATAGTGCTAGGAAATGTATGACTACATTTGGCCCGAATACAAAATGGCTAAATGCTTGGACATGGCATTAGCTGGCATTTGCTGATAGGATAGCCATGCCCCATTTGAGGAGTGGTGGACCATGTTTTATAACCCACATAAATTACTTTGTCGAAGCTACGTAGTGGATCGGTTTTGGTTAACAGCTGAAATCTTTTCTTTAAAAAGTTGAATTCGATATTTTTTCAGGAGAATAGATCCATCGATTGTGGGCACATTTGTAGAAGGAAAGGCCATGCAACAATTTGATTATCTTAAGTATGTTTTTCTACTTGTACACGGGCTTAATAAGATGACAATATTTGTCAACTTCACAAATATAGTTAGAAGCTTTTAATAAGAACAAGTGAAATATTGATTCGAACCGTACAATATGTAAAGTCTGTTTATCAACTAATATGAAGTCTGTTTGTCAACTATCTAAAAGACATCTACTGAAAAAACATTATTCTCTCCTCTTTTGGAGTTGAGATTATGATCTTAACAAAAATATCATCATGATGATTATGCCTCAAAAGGACAATAAAATGTATTATGGTCAATGACTAGAAATTTAAGTTTTTTTTATATAAATTAAATTATTCATAATAACAATATCTTTCTTTCTTCAAGTGATATCCAGGGTAGCGACTATACAACCTTTCAAGGATGAGACGAACTCGGTTTTCTAGTGCAATTGCATAATTTACCTTAGAAGAGATCAATTTAGTCTTCCTAGTATGATTGGACATGTTACCTTGGACGGGATGGATCTGAAACCTCTTTGGAGAGATTGCACAACTCTCTAACGATGAGATTAACAAGACATCTCTTTAGGGAAATGACTATACAACCTTCCAAGGATGAGACGAACTCAGTCTCCATAGTGCAATTGCATAATTTATCTTAGAAGAGATCAATTTAGTCTTCATAGTATGATTGTACAAGTTACCTTGAAAGGGACTGATCTAAAGTCTTTTTAATGTGATTGCATAACTCTCCAATGATGAGATTAACATGACATCTCTCCTGGAAAACGGTCACACAACCTTTGAAGGATAGGGCATACTCTGTCTCCCTTATGCAATTGCGCAAGTTACCATGGAATGGATGGATCTGAAGTTTTCCTAGCATGATGGCACAAGTTATCTTGGAATGGATGGATCTAAAGCCTTCCTAATGCGATTGCACAACTCTTAAAATATGGGATTGACATGACATTTCTTCAAGGCAACGACTTCACAACCTTTCAATGATGAGATAGACTCAGTATTCCTAACATGATTGCATAATTTAACTTGGAAGGGATTGACTTAATCTCTCTAGTGCGATTACACAAGTTACCTTGGAAGGGATGGAACTGAAGCCCCCCTAGTGCGATTGCACAACACTCTAAAGACGGGCTTAACATGACATCTCTTAGGGGAAACAACTTCATAATCTTCCAATAATTAGGTAAACTACCTCAACAACGATGTTTTACTTAAGGACAACAATAGTAATCCCCACCTCCTGCCTAGCTGTTTTTCAAAATTCCATTATATATTCATCCGGATTGACAAGAATATACTTGCAACCAAGATACCCTCTTTGTTCCAGGTAGGGGACAAATCCCTTCTAAATCTTGATTCAAGTTAAACAGTTCAAATTTCAAATTTGATAAATATTTTTCTAAGTGTAAGATGTTGGACCCATATAAATTTTTAACAATTTTTCAAGGATTTTTGAACCCTGTATAGAATTTTTAATGTGGGCGTTAGACCCATACAAAGTTTCAAAGCTTTTTCTAAGGGTCTTAATCCTTACATGAAATGTTTATTATGGGCATGAAATTCATACACATGAGTAAATAAAGAAATGAATAAGAATTAGAATTTTATAAAAATAAAAATGTTACATAGATAAACCTACAAAATCAAGGGTGTGTACATCAACAAGGGGAGAGGGAGAAAGAAGGCTTAAATATTTTGTAACATCCCCCTATATTTAGGTATAAATTCCATATAATAAATCCAAAAATAGTGTAATTTTTTTTTTATCATGATTTAATAATCTATCAAAATTTTAGCAATCTCTTCCCTGTACGGGAAGATTTCGAGTTATCGACTAAACTTATTATACTTCAATAAACAATCAATTCATATTCTAATTATTATCCAATCCTTTTGAACTTATCACATCACAGCTAATTTCATCACATCAATCATATTTTGTATCATGTATTTAACTACTATATGAATCAAACTAAGATTCATCCACAAAATAATCAGAATATAATATTATATAATTTAAACTAAGTATCATTTAACTACTATGTTCAAAATTAATATAAACATTATCAAGGAAAAACTCTACATTAGTAATCATGGATTTAACTAATATTTAAGTCCAACATCTTATAAAAATTCTTAGCGTAATAATAATTAAATTAAAATAATTAACATGCAAGTTATCATCTCAAAATCACACAAAATATGCAACATTAGTTATGTTCTTATAAAATACAAAACACAAGGGTTTCATAATCTGCTAATCCCAACGAAGCTGCGAGGATCCTAAAATCATTTTATACCATAATTAATTAATTAATTAATATAACATAATGTGTTTTTTCCAATACAATTTAATGAATTTGCTAAGTAACTAAATTATAAACTTCCATTAAGAATTAAGTTAATAAATAACTTAATTCCTTTTCTTATTAAGTACATCAATCCCTCGAACATTCAAAATATTTGCTCCTTAACCCGGACCCGGACCCGGGTAAAAATCCTTATTCAGGGTATCTAGTTTCACAGCCCAGAATAGGGCACTATTTCTTCTACTAAGAACTAATCATCCAACCCAGAACAAGACATTACTTTTTAAACCAAGAACTAAGCATCTAGCCCATAACATGACATTAGTTATTAAACCAAGAATTAATCATCAAACCCTGAATAGAGCAACAATTTCAACTAGTTTTTGTTTTGCAACAAATTATTGTGTAGTTGTGTTAATTGTTTAACAATATCATCAACATGCAACTTAATGAGCTAGGATGGTCGTTTCACTGAGGCGAGTACGAAGTTACTTTTTTGTGTGACATGTTTAAACCCGAGTGACTCTTTCTCTGCTTTCAATAAAGAAAAACTTATTTGCCTTGCTCATTTTTATCTCAATGAATTTCTCTATAGTGGATCTTATGATACTTGATGACCAATTTGATATGTATATTATTGATCTTACGCAATGATGATGAACTCTCTGATATTGAAGGTATTGCTAGTTTTGTGGAGAAAATGATAAAATAAAAAATGACAGTTTGGAGAGAGTTTTTCAAATTGGTATATGCTTATAAAATTGTCACTACTTCTACCAATTACAACTGCTATAACGAAAAGAGTTTTTTTTGCTATGCATATTATCAAGAGTAGATTGTGGAATAGGATGAGATATAAGTGGATAAATGATAGTTTGGTTGTATACATTGAAAAAGATATCTTCGATGATATTAATAATGAAGTTATTATGAAATAGTTTAAAAATATGAAAATTTGAAGAGAACAATTATAATGTGAGTTTTATCATTTTAAAATTATTCTTAAATTAATTTTGCTTGAGTTAGTACACATGTTTCAAATTGATTTCTCTATATAATCACATGTTTACATAATATCAAGTATTTGTTAGTACTTTACCTCCTCATTTAAAAAATATTGGCTTCTTTAATGTACTGGGTAGGGATTTGCTTCTTATTGCATGCCTTTACGTGTACGAGAAAATTCTAAAATTAATTTAAAGAATAATTTTATAAAAAAAATTAAAAATTAAGGTTAAGAAAGATTAAAAGATGAAGGATTAAATAAAAAAATATGGCTAAATATTCAAAAGATATAGAAACTTTAGTTTGATATTTAAAGTTTTAGTTTATGCAATATTTGATCATATAATATCTTAATTTTATGTTTTAATTCTAAATTTTTTTAATTATATTTTAATATTTTATTCTACTGTAAAAAACTTTACAGTACAATTAATAGCTGCAGTGATTTATCTACTTATTTTAATATATTTTATAATTATAATATTTGTGTGGGAGTAAATGGTCCCAAACGTACCGTGAGTAATGGGAGATGGACTTTACGACGACGACAAATGTCATCGTCCCCAAAGAGTACAAATTCCAAAAGATCAAAATATAAAACGTCAAGAAAATACATGACCAAACTCATCATTTAGGCCTAAAAATCTATTTTATTTATTTTATAATTCTTTAATTTGAGAAAAAAAATAAAATTACAAGAAAATAATAAAGGTAAAAGAAAATTATTGTTTCGTCACAATCCTACCACAAAAAAGGAAGGCCAAACTTAAAATTTTAATTTGGATCTAAAAGATTTATTTTTTAGTCAACTTTGAGAGAAGAGAGAAAAAAATATTAATTTATTATAATTTTAAATTAATTAAGAATATATTTTATATATTATTTTATTACATATAATTTAATGTTTACTTTATTTTAAAATAAAAAAATAACAGTTTTTTTTTTTAATAATATTAGCAATTCTTTACACCCACCATTAATTTTTTAAAATTTCCTTTGCAGTAACAAGAACAAAGTGCAAGTGGTCGCAATAAGAGTTAATAAAGTTTAAAGCCAATATGATTTCATTAGCCGGACTTTTATATTTTCTATTTATTAAAAAGTTTGATGAACTTTGCGTTATTTAATAGAGTTATCCATCCTCTCATTTAAAATTCTTCCATTTAAGTTATAAGAAAAATAAAAACTCCTTCCATTCCAGGATCCAAGCAAAATTAAATTGTACGTTATTAAATTTATACTGAGTTAGTTTTTATTTATTTATTTTTAACAGTTAAGATATTTGTATATCCAAGCAAAAATGTAGCTGTAACTTGTAAGAAAACTTATGGCGGTAGTAAAATTAAGCCAAGAAACAGAGTAGTAGGCGAAAATTTGTCTGGTTGCAAGGCAGGTGATCAGAACAAAATTACTGTAATTCATCAAAAAGCTTTCACCCATTGCCATTTCCTTTGCTTTTCTCTGCACTTTCTTTCAGTCATCTCAAGAGAAAGAATTGCCAGCCTTTCTTGCTGATCTCTCTGTCTCTCAATCACCATATACAAAACCTTGCTCAAGTATATCCTCTCTCTGTCAATCCACTTTTAATCCTTGATTATTTTAATAATCATTTTATCCGTTGCGTAAGATATGTTTCCTATGTTGAATTTGCTTTGAACCTAGTCTTTGACTGTCTCTCTCTCTCTCTCTCTCCGAAGCTAAAAGCTTGCTTCTTTTTATTACCACAAGTACAAGGAACTTTTTTTAGTCTAATTCTTTTTGAAAAAGATCCAATCTTCGCTTTTTAATAGGTTGGTTCTTGTAAAATTTGATTTGGGTTTTTGTTTTTAGAGGTGGGAATTTGTAAAGTTGGCAAGAAATTTGAGTTCTTTTGAGTTTCTTGAACTTCAGCTACAGTTCTTTTATTTTTTGTTTTTCTTTTTTTTTAATATGGCGTTTGAGAAAGATTCTTTTTTGTTTTTAAATTCAGTTTTTATTTGTTAATTATTAACTATAAAGTATTCATACAGGGGCTTATATAAGCAGTCATTGATTGACTACTGAGCTGTTTCTGGTCTAAATTCCACTTCTGTGGGCGTGTTGGTTGCACTGGGAGCAGTTGGACTTGAGGTTAATTCACTTAAATTTTGATTTGGTTGTCTTTACTGTTTGTTTCGTAATTGGTGAAGACATTTTTATGTTCTTTGTTTTCCCACTTCAAATTTTCAACTTGGATTCTTGATTTTTTGTTTCACCTCCTCTTTCTGGGTTTTATTTCTGGTCAGATTTTGATTATGTTTTAGCAATCTGATCCATTCCTTGTAGTGGTAAATTGACTATTAGGAAGGGTGTTTTCCAGCTTCTCATTGGTTACTAGCACTTTAGATTAGTTTGCTTGCTCTCTTATCAGGTTCTTGTTGTAGATCTTTTCTGCATAGTTTTGTTTTTTTTTGTCTATCATGCGGTAAGTTTCTTGTGTTCACATTGCATGCCATTTTTATTTTTTGTTCTTTCTTTGTAACGGTTGATTCGCTGTATTCAATCTCCCCGTTGTGATGAGGTCAATCTTAATTTGCAATTGAGCTATACTTTATGGAAGGGTTTTTGATTGGGATGGTAAAAATTTGCAGTGTTCCTATACACGAGACTTCCGATGATAAAATAACTGGTCGTGGGTTGTTAATCAATTACGAAAGTGCATGAAGCTTGAAAAATACATTATCAGTTTTTGAAAGCAAGTTGTGGGAGTGATTATGTTATTTGTAATGTGCAGCAGCATAAAGACTAAGAAAAAAAGTTCATTTCAGTTTTTGATTGTTGTAATTTCCAGAATATGTAATGCAAACCTTAAAATTATCCAGACCCTGCCAAGTGTTGACCAACTCAGATCACAAAGTTTGACCTGGGGATAAGCTCAATAAATTCCATTTTTGTTGAAATTTATGAATGTTATTGATCTGGCACTTACACTTTCTTGTGCATTTCAGGAAGAGTTAAAAGTTTGCAAATTTCAAGGATAAGAACATTGAACCCATAAACGAAGCATGAGTCAACCTAAAATTAAGCGTAGAGTGGGTAAGTATGAAATGGGAAGAACAATTGGTGAAGGAACATTTGCAAAAGTAAAGTTTGCAAGGAATTCTGAGACAGGGGAACCTGTGGCTCTGAAGATCCTCGATAAAGAGAAGGTTCTCAAACACAAAATGGCTGAACAGGTCTGGTTAGTCGTTCTGTTTTTGTAAAATTGTTTGTTTCTCACTGCTTTACACAACTCAAGAGAAACTGATACAATATGCATTCTCTATGTATGTTTTTCAATTACTTTCTCCTGCACTTCTGAAAGCTTTTGTCCTATTTTCCCCCTTTCGGGCCTAGGAAATTCTTTTATTATATATATGCTACCACCAGTAAAGGTGTTCCAATATTGTCAGAAGAGCTTTTAATGATCCCTTTAGATTTCTAAAATGTTGCTTGTGTTCTTACAGATCAAGCGGGAGGTAGCGACGATGAAGCGTATCAAGCATCCAAATGTTGTTCGATTATATGAGGTTTCTCTTTTAGTTTTCAGCATTACTATAATATGTATGCGTTTTGTAACGTGGTGCACCATGTTACCAAATGTACCCTACAAGCTGTTAGTAATATCTGTAAAATTAGTCCTCCTTTACATCCTTTTCTGCCAAAAGGGAGCAATGTCAGATTTTCCGGTTCTTTTCTTAAATGCTTTTGGCTAAAACTATAGAGTAATCTTTCTCAGTATCCTGTTATCCCTATTTTATCATATAAGTTCTAAGTTCTAGCATCACTGTGAAGACTGGAGGAAGGATTGTCTATATAGAAATAGTGACCAAGTAGAGCATGTTTGTAAGAGTTATCTGAAATGACATTTAATTTGTGGAATAGTTGTTTGGTTTGACCATGGAATCTTTTTGCATATTCTAGCCTCAATCTATTAAACTGTATTTTAAAAGTCAGTAGCAGTCATATAATTCTATGTTATTTAAAATACTATTTGATATAAATATTCGTCTAAGCTTTATAAGAAAAAAATTGCTGATTTTCAGGTGATGGGAAGCAAGACAAAGATATTTATTGTTTTGGAATTTGTAACCGGGGGAGAGCTTTTTGACAAAATTGTAAGTTGTGTTGTTGTTCATCAAACTTATAATGTTCTCTAGTTTATCCTTGGTACAGTTTGGTAATTACATATTGGATGCTATTACAACTACTAGAAATTTATTACATACCTGTTAAGGCCAGTCCTGCATGTTGTCTACTTATCATTGACAATTACGATCTTAGTATAATTGTCAGTGCTTGTTTTGCTTACAATAATGCAAGCTTGTGGTGATTGGAGCAACAATTTGGAAGAACTGGAAGTTTCTTTTGCTCGTGTATGTTCCCATACCAATTATGGAGCATTTTTTTGCATGTAATATTTTCTGTTTTAATTCTACGAAGGTAAACCATGGACGGATGAGAGAAGATGAAGCTCGGGGATATTTCCACCAGCTTATCAATGCAGTCGATTATTGCCACAGTAGGGGTGTTTTTCACAGAGACCTTAAGGTGCTACTTTAATCACTGTGTAACTTGTAAATGAGTGTTTTATGTATATATTTTGTTCATGACAGGAACCATAAGGGGATAAAGCTGTTGTTCTCACCTGATAAACTTCATTCTCTTCTTGCTTTTTATTGGGTGTCACAGCCAGAAAATTTGTTGTTGGATGCTTATGGGAACCTCAAAGTTTCAGATTTTGGATTGAGTGCACTGTCCCAACAAGTCAGGGTAACTACCATCAAATCTTTATCGCAGTTCAAGTCTTAATAAACATTAAAGCCAGTTAAATCCAATTATGATTAGTGTCAATTTCATGGTTTCAAAATAATGACCTTAATAAAAGCAGGTTAGGCTATAATAGACTTTTTTTCTTCTTTCAATCATACCCTTCTATAGCTAAGTAGAAGAAATTAGGCTTGAAATTATGGTCAAAATACAAAATTTAAAGATAGAGAACTAACATGTAAACACAAAGAAAATGTATGGCTAACCACACATTAACAATAATTTTCATTTTGGTTCTAAAGTACATTTTCTTCATTTTCCCTGAGCTAGAGAGAGGAGAGAGAAACTCGCATGAAAATGGTGAGGAGAGATACAGTGGTTGGTTGACATTGATTTCGGCCACTAAAAAGATTGAAAATGGTGTCAAAGGGTTTCATTTAATGAGATGAGTTCCATTGTGATGTTGTTTGGCCTTCACCTTGATTGAAATAGTAGATCTTGACTCTGAGCTCAAGAAGTTTTATCAATTCAGGTTGATTTTTAATTTTTCAACCCATTTTTGGGTTATTTGATGCATTAAATGAGTTTATTTATGTTTTTAGGGTGTAAGGTGTTTTCAGGTAAAAAATGGTTGAAAAATAGAATTTTAGGTCAAAAAATCATTTCCCTTGATTTTTCAGTCATCTTCATGGTGGCTGGATTTTGGGAAGAAGACGACATATCATCTATTGCTGTAGATAATTTGTCATCTGTTTATTTTATTTTTTAAAAAAAAAGAAAGAAATTTTTTTATTGGTCTAGGCACGTGGGCCTACCTCAAGCCTATGCACCTGAGATATTTTGTAGCAAGCTTAGCCAATCTGGGCCAGTCAGACTTGTGCATCGGAGCTCTTTTTTTATTGGCCTTTTGGATTTAATTTTTTTTCTCTTTATTTATTTTTCTTCTAATTTTTGATTTTTTTCAATTCCATCCTTTAATGTCTGGTTTTTATTGAATTTTATCCTTTAGTATTAGGTTGATGTTAAATCAGTTTTTGTATTTTTTATTATATAATAAAATAAAAATTAATTCAACACAGTGAAGTCTATAACCTGGATCGTGGATTTGACGGGTTGACTAGGGTTAGCCTGACCCATTTCTTTTTTTGTCACTTGAATTTTTTTTCTTGGAACTGCCATGTCAACAAGGTCACGCTGAGACAACCACACAATTTAATTTAAAACGTAAGCTAAATAAAGAGTTGGGTAGAGGGTTTTTAAGTTTGACCCATTGTACTGAGTTTAATGTCAATGCCAAAATATTTTCTATGATCTAGATATTATTTTCTTACGTTTAAAAAAAAATTTAGTCAAAAAAATTTAGTCTAAGCTGCAACGATAGTGTGTGAAATAACCTAGTAAGAACTATTGCCTTACAATTATGAATTTCAAAATGCATTTGTTTGTTCTCTGTTTATGGGCTTGTATCAATGTGGATTCTATTTTTTTGTAATGGAAATAATATGTTTTTCATTCTTTTAAGTCCCTTCTGTGACTCTTGCAAGGAAAGCTTTGTTTCTTACTAACAGGTTTATTTGGCAGGATGATGGCTTGCTTCATACAACTTGTGGAACTCCAAATTATGTTGCTCCTGAGGTTTGGATGAATATTTATGCCATATTTCTTAACCATATATGTTACCTTTTAAGCCTTTGGCGCTTTTTTACCTCTAATTATTTTCGGTACTGCTGTTTAGGTTCTTAATGATAGAGGTTATGATGGGGCTCCTGCAGATTTGTGGTCATGTGGAGTGATACTTTTTGTATTGCTAGCAGGGTACTTGCCTTTTGATGATTCTAATCTTATGAACCTGTATAAAAGAGTGAGCATTTTACAAATTTGATAGAACTGTTCTCTCCTTTCCCCCGTCCTCTGGTTTTCACTTTACTTCTGCCATATGCAGATTTCAGCAGCTGAATTTACTTGCGCCCCTTGGCTCTCTTTTGGTGCCATGAAATTGATAACTCGAATTTTGGATCCCAACCCTATGACTGTAAGTAGTTATGCTTTATTATCATTCCCTGCTTGGATGCATTTCCTGCATCTTAGAACGGAGTAAAAAAGAAAGGATTTCTGCATTAACTAGTGGTGGACCACTCTTCTTTTTTAAAAGTAAGCGAATCAAAATGAATCTCAGAAAATGATATATGATGAATCACTGCAAACAACAGCAAGTTTATTTTAAGTTATGTTTATTCGTTTTCATCACAGTTGGCACAAGGAATAGCTGCTCTGATGCTTTTGCCTCATTAGATCCCAATGCTGTCATAATATTGTTGTTGGACAATGGAGCCTATCCAGTGATCATGCTAATTTGTCTCATCTAACTTTAAATAGAACATCTTGTAAAGGCTTCCCTCTGGGCATGTGAACGTTGTATAACTGAGATTGGATCTTCTAGAGATTTGGTCAGGTAGCAGAATCGGAACACTGAAAGATTGTTACCGCAGTGGATATCATTAGGATGCCTGGACAACTTCTCTAATCTGCAAGTGGTGTGTATAAAGTGCCATGATGTTTACATTACCTAGGTCAAATCTTGCTTCTTATTATATGTGTACTGCTGATGCATGTGAAGCTTATTCTGTTAGACCTGCTCTTGTAAGTATGCCAAACAAGTCTGGGCTTAAAATACTTATATTGGCAACCATACATCGAAAAATTAACATTAATCAAAACTTTATATTGTTTTATAATTTTCTCAATTTACTATTTGTTTTTAATGTCAGCGTATCACCGTATCTGAAATCCTGGTAGATGAATGGTTCAAGAAAGGTTATAAGACTCCTGTGTTTGAAGAGAAAGAGGACACCAACTTGGATGATGTTGAAGCTGTTTTTAAGGACTCAGAAGTGAGTTTAAGATGATTATTTTGTATTTGTACCAGAAAAAAAAAGCACCATTTGAATAAACTGTAACAATTTATTGTACTTCTTGACAATATGCTTCTTAATGCATACTGTTGTCTTTGAAACAGGAAAACCATGTAACAGAGAAAAAGGAAGAAGAGCAACCAACAGCTATGAATGCGTTTGAGTTAATTTCGATGTCTAGAGGGCTAAATCTTGGGAATTTGTTTGATGGAGAACAGGTTTGTTTGCTGAAAAGCCTTTCTTTTATGTTATATCTTTAAAGTCTGAATTGCTGTATTCCTGTTGGATAATGCATGTCCTAATGCTAGTACAAAAAACATTAGCTTCCTGCTTCTGTGGAAGTAAGAGATGATGGTGACAAATTGTTGTTTTCTTATCCTGATATGGTCTGGTAGTCAGGGGAGAGAGTGTGTCTATCTTTGTTGTTGTGTCTGCTTGGTTGTGAAACTGTATGTTTTTCCTTATTTCCCTTGTCATTTGAATATTTCAGAGATTTATCAACTTGTAGAATCAATGAAGGAATCAATGATACATATGATACATGTTATCACCCATGAAGGGATTATTCAATGTTTTAGAGTATTAAATAATCCAGGATCTCTAACTGCAATAAGACTCTAGTTCTGTCCATATGTTTATTATTCAAGGTGTAAACAAGAAAATGGTTCATTATATTATTCCTCGAAGCTCCTTGTGGACAATTAGAGATATCCAGCTTTGTCAATTGCAGTGAGAGATTATATTGGACTATGAAATTAGAAGTCCCTGTTATGAAAACAGTATTTATTCTACATTATCAAAAAAGTCGCCTTGTCTACCTAACAGAATCTGCGGGGTTCAAATGAGGATGTCGTTTGCAGGTGATAGACCCACATGATAGGTTTATAATGTCACATTTGTTGGGATTTCATTAAATACTGAAACTTGTATGTTTGTGATTTCGTGACTTGCAGCAGGAATTTAAGAGGGAAACAAGGTTCACGTCTAAATGCCCTGCCAATGAAATAATTCACAAGATCGAAGAAGCTGCAAAGCCCCTTGGTTTTGATGTCCACAAGAAAAACTACAAGGTAACAAATGCATGAAGTATTCGTTATTCATTTGGCTAAAGTAAAAGGGCCTGAGGTGGTGATGCTTAAATTTATCGTCTTTCTCAGATGAGGCTTGAGAATGTGAAGGCTGGGAGAAAGGGAAACCTTAATGTTGCTACCGAGGTCTGTGACAAACTTCAAATGAAACTCACTAATACTGCTAAAGTCAAGTTCATAGTCATTTTGTGGTATTAATTCACTGATTTGTACATTTCTATCAGATATTTCAAATGGCACCCTCGCTTCATATGGTTGAAGTGCGTAAAGCAAAAGGAGACACTTTGGAGTTCCATAAGGCACAGTTTCCTTCTCTTCTTTTTCATTTAATTCATCCATTAACATTTCACTCTTTTCAAATGAAATGCTACTCAACAACCAATTGATACATACATGATTTGTCACTATAATTATATATATAAGATATTGGCAATATCCTTAGATGATTCTCCTGCAATGGTAGCTGTTGCTTAACCAGAACAGTTGCTGTTTGTCATCTGATGTTCAAGTTACATATGATTATATTTTCATCTTTCTTGGTTCTTTTTCTTCTGCAGTTCTATAAAAGCCTTTCAACCTGCCTTGACGATGTCGTCTGGAAAACTGAGGAGGACATGCAACAAACAAAGTAAAAGTTGTGCAAATTTTGACGTGTGGTAGTAATGCAAAGGTGCCATACTTGTTCTGCATCTTCATTCCCCTTGTTTTTTTACCGTTTTCCTGGAAATATTTTCTCATTTCCTTAGAATAGGCGGACATGACTTCTCTAGTTGTTTCCGTGTTATTAATGTTGGGAAACACGGATGATCCTCGTAGTCTTGTTTTTTTCTCTTCAATAGGATTTTCATGGGGTGGTTTGATTTCCTCTTCGATAGGAAGATTTCTAGTAAATGAAAGCACTGTATATGCTCTCTTTTCATTATTAATTCTGCTTCTTCTTTTTTAAAAGATTATTCTCAGAAAAGGTTGTGTTTATGATTGTTTCCCTTCTCCATTGTTAGTTTCTTGATTCTCCAGTGCTGTTCCGAAGTTCTAAAGTGCAAGGTTTTCCCTTTCAAAATTTCGAGCCATCGAGTTTCTATGTTTCAGAGCTAGCCTAAGGGCAGCATGTAAATTATCATTCATATTGTTGTGATTTAGTTCCCCTTTTACTTTGAGGGAAATGTGCAACTTTAATCAGTATTATCACTGGGATATGATTTTAAGTTAATTTCTAACATAAAAGAAATGCCCGTGAATGTATTTTTTTAGTATAATGAAAAATTTTAATTGAAATTTAAAAAATTAATACGTGTTTAATAAAATAAAATAAAAATTTATATGAGCTAATAAATTATAAAGTGTTTTTAACGCTAAATAATGCATTATCTGTTTGCTATAAAATGTTTTTTTAGAAATTAATTTCTTGTATTTGGTTGCATTGTAAAAAACTGGCTAACAAAAATTACTTTCCTAAAATGTTTTTCAATTTAAAAGAGTGAAAAACACTTTTCAAGAAGGATTTATCAACTAAAGTGGCATTATATTTTATTATTTTTCTATAGAAAAAAACAATAATATATATTAACAAAATAGTTTAGAATATACTATCAGAAAATAATAAATCACTAATATATTTATATAGGAAATAATATGTTAGGGTATATTAATATACAATATAAAATCATATTAATTTGTTATATTAGGTTATATTAATATCCAATATAAAAAGTTCATTAATATATAATACTTTAATTTAGATAACACTAGATTATTAACATATGCAACACCTGGGGTCAAGTTAAATTTTTCTTGAATGAAAAAAAACTTTCAGATATTGCTGATGTTTTTTTTTTTTCTAGTACAAAAAAAAATTAAACTATATGAGAGTTTTCTCAATGTGACCTAATTGATTTTGTTGCGTCAAAAGCAACATGAACGACTTATAAAAATAAAATTTGACTCAAAATTCTTTTGAAGATTGACTTGGATCAACCTAGGTTAATATGTTAAATTTGTGATCTAGGTTATAAGACTATGATAATTGCATAAAAAGTACATCAAAATAAATTATGAACTAATCAATATAATGTTGAAGGATGAAACTGAAAAAAAAAATCAATTAAAGAAAAGGATCCAGAAAAGCAATTTGAGTTAACGTCTCAAATTCATGACTCAATTCATAAGACTAAGATAACCCTATAAAAAACAAATCAAAATAAATTATGAAATTTAATTCCCAATCAACCCAATGTTGAAGGATGATGTTGAAAAAAAAAACATAAAAACAACCCGAGTCAATCTGTCAAACTCATGACCCAAGTCATGAGACCAAGATAACCTCGTAGAAATTTTTTTAGAAAAAAGACCTTATTTTACGCGGGTTAACCTACCAAATCCACGATTCTAGTCATGAGACTAAGATCAAAATAAATCATGAAACTTAATTTTCAATCAACCTTGTTGGATCCAATATTGAACAATGAAATTTATAAAAATTTTAATTCAAAGAATGATGCAAGAAATGAGCTAAATCAACCTGAATTAACTTATTAAGCATTATGTTTTAGTCATGAGGCCGGAATAACATAATAAAAAACAAACCAAAATAAATCATGAAGCCTAATTCTCAATCAAACACAATATTAAATGATGAAATTAAAAAAAATCAATTGGGTTAACTTGTCAAACCCTCAACCCAGGTCATGAGATGAAAATAGCCCAATAAAAAGAAAATCCAGTGTTGAAGAACCTATGAACCGAATCATGAGATTAAGATAACCTTTTAGAAAGAAAAAATAACCTGATTTAACCAAGGTTAAAATATCAAAACCGACAACCCTAATCATGAGACCAAGATATCCCTTTATAAAAAAATCAAAATAGATTATGAAGTTCAATTCCCAACAGACTTAAAGTTGAATGATGAAATAAAAACAAATCAATTAAAAAACGAAAAAAACAACTCAAGTCAACTCGGGTTAATCCGTTAAGCACTATTCTTGGATATTAATAACCTAATAAAAAGAAAAAAAAACAAATTATGAAGCCTAATTCTCAATCAATCTAATATTAAATGATGAAATAAAAAAAATTAATTAAAAAAAAACCCGAGTCAACCAGGTTAACTTGCCAAACTCACAATCTATGTCATGAGAGTGAGATAACCCAATAAAAAATAAATTTAATATTAAATGATGATTTTTTTTTAAAAGAAGCATTGATTGAAATAAAAAAAGAAAAAAAGAAAAGCAAAACGAAGGACTATTCCAATTAATAGTGCTTTGTGAAGAAGGCTACAGTAAAAACTCCTTCTCCTTTAGTTTTTTTTCTTAATTGTTAGAAAATATATTCAAATACAAAACATGTTAAATCATATAAATTGTGTTGTAAAATTAGGATACTATAGAAAAGAAATTTATTTTCAATATTTTTCAAATACCAAAAAATGTTTGATAAAAATAAATATTCTGCTTTTTAAAAAAAGTTAATAACTCAAAATGTATTATTTTCCAACTTATTTTCTTTGATATATTCAAAGACCAAAAAAATAGTTTCCAGCTATTTTTTCATTAAACATTGAAAAGTAATCCATTTTTCTTGGAAATTATTTTTCATAACACTGCTAAATATAAAAAAATAATTCACTTTGTAGAAATTTACTTTTCATAAAAATCACTTTTTAAAAGAAAACTACTTTTCAATAAATAAACGAGGCCTAAAGACTGAAGTGAGAAGCTGAAAAATAGATATACATGAAAATTTTTGATCTCGTGACATAAGTTTTTTTTTGAATATTTCTTTATTTAATTATATATAATTAAATAAAAAATATTAAATGGCTGCCCATATCACAATGTCGGATATTTTATTCTATATCTATTTCTCAACTCCAGAACTTAGTCTTTAATTAGCATTAAGATATCTTTTTAATTTTTATTTGCGTATATAACCCTTAGTCTATTCTATTAAACTTATGCATCATATTTTAAGTTTATAATTAAAAAATTCCTTGATACTATAAAACACATTATTAATGTCTACACATTTCTTTTTTACATTAAAAAAAACTTTTGGTCTCCCTCGCAACAAGACACGGGTAAATTATATAGTATAAACTATTTTGTAATGTGGTTGTACATTAAATATTAATTTATTTTTAATTTAACAATCATGCTCTTACACAAGTGTTAGTAATGTTGAACTTCAAAAGTGACACTTTTTACGAGTTTAACGAAAGGAAAAAGTAAATGAGAAACAAATTATTATTTTTTAAATTAGCATGGTTTTTTTATAATCAATTGGCAAAATAACACAGTTTTAAAAAAAATTGATGAAATAAAATAGTTTGTACATGTTGTGATTAAGAAACGCAACATTCAAAGTTGTCGTTATTAAAAAAATACAACATTTTTAAGAAATTTTGGAATGAGTTGCATAAATTACAATGAAGAGAGAGAAAAAAAGAAAGACCTAAAGTCACATTGAAGCTCTAGTTACGATATCATCATACAAATCTTGATGAGATAACTCTCATGACACTAAGGAAGGTCACTAATGATGATCCAAGTGTGTGATGCTTTTCACCCAAAGGTGGTGTGGGCTCACTTGCTTTTAGCAGCAAGTGTGGCATATTCCATTTACCATTGAATATCTTTCCAATAATACAAGTGGTGTTGTAATCGAAGTTTCGGTATGTCTTCGAGGTCTTTTTCTTTATTTAATTCAATTTGTTTCTTAGGTAATGACAATATTGATAAAACCAAACATGTTTTAGTCATTGTTTTACATAATTTATCATGTGTTGTTAGAAATCATTAAAAAAACCCTAAATTTTAGCTTAGCGAGTCATTGTTCATCACTATTCATTAAACCCTCATTTTGAAATGTTGACTTAAACTATGATTGATTGATATCTAACTAGTAGATAACATTTATTTTACTATTTTTAACTTAATTTTGTAATTGTGCATTGTTTATCATTTTAGGATACAAAATGTCATTTATTGCTGCTCACTATGATGACAAGTCATATGTTGGAAAGGGTTACTATTATGAATACATGACTTATATGTATATATTATTCATATGCAAGCAAGTCTTTGAAGTAGAATAAAGGATGACAAAGGGAATCAAATATTTGGCAATACATTTACGTTAAAAATATTGAATTTGCGCGAAGGCAAAAAAAAGATTTACATATGTTATTGTTGATCATCCTATTGCTCCTCCAACAATGAGGATGCCAGGGTGTTTTATATGCAAGTATGATAACAATATGCAAACTGGAATAAAATGCTTCAAAGATGTTAATGTCAATAATAAAGTTATACTTGAATTTAATGTAGATTATTTGAATTTTGATGGTGATGATATTGTTGTTGGCAACAATGTAGATGTTGATAATGTTGGTAGGATTGTAAATTTTAGCAATTTAAGCAATAAAAGAAGTTAAAGAGTTAATGTTAACAATTTAGGTACCGAAAGAAGTGTAAAGGTTAATGAGGCTGGTGATGAATATATAGAATATAAGGAAGATGATAATTATATTTGTAACACCCTGTAATTTAATACATTTATAAAAGAACTTTGAGCCTTACTATTTTATATTTGTAATCTTAATGTTTGTTTACTTCCAATTATTATGAATTATATGTGTTAATGAGAAAGAAATGAACATGCGAAATGTTATGCATGTACAATGAATGATGTGTTGTTGAGGTTCTACATAATTATGATATGATTGAGAAATTAGTATAACTGTACAGGATGATTGTCGATAACTTGAGACCTCTAGGTATAAAGGAAACTCTGCTGAAATTTCGGCGGGAATTTCAGCAAGTCTCAAATAAGTTCCATGGAAGAAAAAAGAACCCTACATCCAAAAGCCAGATCAATCTAACGATGAAAAGATGATATAACAGCCGATGAACAAGGCTTCTTGAAGGGTGATTTTCCAGAAATGTTCCTTCAGCGACAACCCTCAAACAAAGTCTGCTATTGACAATCTCTTCGGTCAGAATGTAGGTGACATTAAGCATAATAACATATTCAAAAAGCAGCCTAATCCAACGATGGAAAGCCAAGATATAGCCGTCGAAGTTCCTGCCCTATTACCATCCCAAAACCCATCCTATGTTATTTATTTATTTACGGGGGTTTACAATATTCCTTATAATAATGAGGAATGATTTTAATTTGTTAACAAAACATAAACTGAATAGATTGATAGCTTATAAGGTGATTTATGTTTTGATAAAATTTTGAATGGTTTAGAATCAGAGAATGAATGGAAGATAATAAGTTCTGATAAAGATAACTTTGATATTGAAGGTGGTGCAAAATCATATAGTAGTTGTGAGAAAGCTGAAGATAAAAGTGGAAGGGTTGCGAAGAAGAAGAAGAATCAGAAGGTTAATCCCACATTTGGTTTTTAATGCAAGATATTTAAAGTGCGAGTTGATGGATCAATAAAGTTCGAGGAATGTCAGATCTTTAGGAATGTCAATAAAGGTTGATCCCACACTAATTGCATTGAATGAAACATGTATAAGAACAATGTATGGCCATGATGGATTTTGTTTTGGGTTCTATTAGATACTGTGAACAATATTTATGGATCTTCTATTGATGTCATAACAGGTTTAAACACTAAATTTTACTTTATGTTTAATACAACTCAAATATGATTTGCTAATTTTATTCATTTCATTTAATCATGATGAACAATATCGTAGTTAGGAATATTAACATTACACACTAAATTAGCTACCAACAACAACTTTACACTTGCATATCTAATCTCAACATTATGTTTCATGATCCAAACTTTACATAGATTTGCACCAATAAATGAATGTATTGTCACATGACTTGTCATCACATACATAGAATAACTTGTTTTTACTTGCATCTGACTTTGATATCATGACAACTGCCTTTTTTTCCATATTTTGTACACTTTTTATTCTTGAACTTTAATCCATCCAAGCTATTACAAGTTTATAGGCTATTCTTAGCATTTGATGAATATAAATAAATGTACTCAACTTTATGTGCTGCAAATTTTAGGATATTGTTGATTGTGAAAGAGTTTTGGGTTGTTGTTAATTGTAAGTGAGATGAATTTTGTGTTTGTAGTGGATTTTATGTGTTAGATTAGACTAATACAATGGTGAGTTTTGTGCAATAATAATGTAGGATGACTAGCTTGAAATGGTGAAGATTTGTTGAGAAAATTTGTATTAATGTTTTTAAATTCGATGTTTGTATTTATTGGAAAATTTGAAGGATAATGGATATCATTTGTGAATGGTTGTATTCATTGGAAATGATGAGGCAAGAAGGATTGAATGTGTTATAAACATGGAGTTAATGAAATTTTTGTAAATATAAAGCCATGTCTAACAACTATTTTTTTTTTAAATTGACAACGGTTATGCAATGATGATTTTGTTATTTTTAAACAACATGGGCTCTTTAGTCATTAAATTGAGAATAATGATAAACCTACAGATATTGTGATATTTTTTATTGAATTTGTTTTTACACCAAAGTTGGAGGATGTAAAGTGTTATAAAATTACTCAAATGAAGCAAGTAAAGTGTAGTTTCTCATAACATGAAGGCAAAGTTAAAAAATAATCAAACTAAAGGAGGCTTTTTTCTTTTTCCTCTTTTCTCATTATAATTTGTAAAAAGAGAGGAGAGAGAGAGAAAAACCTGGAGACACACCGAAACTCAGAATATGATATCACTAGTACAATAAAAAAATCTTGACGAGACGAATGAAACACATCAATAAAGGTCACCAACGGTAAATGAAGAAAGTCACACTTGCTCCCATATGCAAGTTAACCACTCACCATCTTTGAACGACAAGCATTACAAACTCAAGTTTTCGTTGGTAACCTTTATTGATGTCGTGATATTCATATCATGTAGATCTTTTTTATAGTATTGATATTGTTGTAATCAGAGCTTTGATATGCTTTCAATATCTTTTTCTCTCTTTTCTATCTTCTCGTTGTAATTTGTGCAACTCATTTAACAATTTATTTAAAAATAACATGTTTATAAATAATGATAAGTTTGAATGTCATATTTTTTAATCGTGACATGTATAAACTATGATATTTTACAATAAAAAAATTTAAATTGTATTATTTATAATTTTTAAAAAACATGCTAATAAGTAAAAATACCCAAAACAAAGCAAAAGAATGAAACTATGCTTGTTTAGCAGTGCAGTGTATTTTCAAAAATATTTTTTATTTAAAACTAAACGAAATAACTTTTTTAATATTGTTTTTAGCTCTATGCCACTTCCAAGCGGTACAGTTAGTCCTCACTTTTTTTAATAACGCCCTTTTGTTACTGACGTGTAATATTTTGATTGGATCAACGCTAAGAGTTATATAAAAAAAAACCCATCAGTTTGACATTAGAAACAAAAAAAACTATTTTTTAAGGAGAAAGGAGAGAGGCAGCTGAACTGAGCGGAGCTGATCCTGCTGTCTTTATTTTCCAATTTAAGATTTGAACATCAACCCATTTCAATATCGTCAGATAATATTTCTGTTCGATTTCAATTCTCTTAAAGCTTTCAACTTTAACTGATCACTTCAGTTTTTAAGGAGTTTCAAAGGTGGGTTTTTTTTTTTGTATGTTCTTTCTGTTCTGGTTCGGTAGAGATATATATAGATGTGATTCATTCATGGAATTAATCTATCTTCTCTTTCGTTTTAAGGGCTTTCATGCTTTGGCAAAGTACCAATACAGTACTAAGTTTGACTAAAAGATCATGGTAAAGTATTCTTGATTTTAGTACTTTGTATGAGTTCCATTGTTTTTTGAAAAAGTGATGACTATGTATTTTTGGTTCTTCAGAATTTCTTAGTTGGAGCTTTTAAACCACCATGCAATGTTTCTATCAATCTTGCTGATGGAAGAACACGCAAGCAGGTACCTTGTTAATTTGTTAACATTGCTCAAGAGTTCTGCTTTTGCTGTATTATTATTTTTGTCAAATATTTTGTTGTTCACAAAATCGAAGTAACTTTGTATGCAAATCTTTTTACTTCAATGGTTATTATAACACATCGACTTCACTAATTGGGTTAATTTCTGGGGTTGATATTCTAAGCCTCATTTACGGTCAGATTTCAGTTAAGCAATTGGATAACACCAGTGGGTCTTTGATCTTTGTTTATTCTTTTTTATTCAATGTATTTGGATTCTTTTCTCCAGCCTACCAGCTGAACTCCTAGATTCATCCTCACCCGCTGTTCTTTCAATTGAAATTAAATGCCCTTAAGCTGAATTCCAATGTGTTGAAAGTTGAAAATTGCCCATGCAGTACTTTCTTTTGTGCCGTATCAACTTACAAAGAGACCTATAAAATATTCGTCTTTGTACTCACCATCTTTATCTTTCTATTATGCACGTTTTCCTTTTCTTTTTGCTGTTACCAAGAGTTCTCTGCTTCTTTGCGTTCCTGTTTTCAATTTATTGAGTTGATTGCTTAAGAAAAAGGTTTTGTTCCTACATTTTGACCTCATCTAAGTTGCTTCATCTTTCTCTCTCACATCTCATCCTGCCTGTATTAGCATTGGGATGTAATCCACTTGAATAGTACCACTATGTTATCAGGTCTGTTAGATGGAATAAAAACACGGAGTTTGGTCCAATGAACTAATGAGTTTTTCCTAGATATGTTTGCACTGAAGTGATAGATTAAATCTTATTGAGAGACCTTTTAAAAATCATTTTATTCAAGCATATAACTACCACTTCTATGTGTTTCTATAGGTTCCTTTAAAGAAGGAAAATGGCCAAACAGTCATGGTTCCTCTCTTCCAAAGTCAAGAAAACATTGTTGGGGAGGTAATCACTGATATTTTTTTTGGTTGTTTTCTTAATCTTAAAAGTTACATAGAGATGTTCTTTTGGTAATGTTGTCATCAAGACTGAAATTGAATCTTATTATTTCTGTATTCACATTCAGGTTGTCATAGAAACAGTTCAAGGGAAGAAGGTCGAACACAATGGTGTTAAAATTGAGCTGCTTGGTCAAATAGGTGTGTTGAATTTGCTTCCAGTCTTATATTTAGATCTTGTATTTATATTTGGAAGATCATGTTCATGTTGTTATGGTTATCTTATCATTTTTAAATTCAGTGGAAAATTAATATAAATGAGATAAGTGAAGAATAAGCTCTAGAAGCAGGCAATGCTGGAATTCTCATTGCTGAATTATTTGGGAGTTGTGATGCTTGTTTCTCATCTAGGATTTCAAGGCATTGTCAATGCACTTCATAGTTAGAATAGAAGTGAAAAGAAAGCAGTGCTGAGAGCTTCTTCTTCTCGCATAAGTTGTCCAAGCCTATAATAGATCTCTATAGTTTGCCATTGATACTCACCATTTGTGTTAACCGAGTCTTTTGGCATTGTACTAGAAATTTTCAGGTTGAATGCTGTCTTCACTAAGGGGTGGGAGCTTCAAGGGAAAAATGGTGGTTGTCTCTTATTGTCAACTACAATGCAGTAATGTTAAAGAAAGATTATTAATTTTTTTTCTGATAAGAATTTTGATTTGGACAAGAATATAAATGAATATATAAGAAAAGACTTGGAAAGAGAAATAGCAGACAAAAATATATAAATAGAAGACGTGCATTATCCACTTATAATCTCTCTAAAGCAGTTTAAAAAATGACATTGTTGTTGTAGTAGAAATTTTTTTTCCCTTGCTTGTTTTCTTTGTAATTGATTGTTCCTCTTTGGAGTAGTTATTGGGTGGATTTTTCTTTGATGCGAGTTACATGAAATTCTAGGACTACATTTCATTGGCTTATCTCATGAAAGAATCACATTTCAGAGAATGACATATTTCTTCCCTTCTTTGCAGAATTGTATTTTGAACGAGGCAACTTTTATGACTTTAGTTCTCTCGGTGAGCACATCTAAACATTTATTTCTTGTAAAATTGGTAACTTAAAGAAGGGCCATATATGGTATGACATGTTCAGTACATCAAGTCTTTTTAGTTTATATGTGCATAATAGTGTCATAATTTTTTGAAGACATGGCAATCTATTACTTCATTTTTTTTTAATCATAACTTAAGTTTTGTGGGTGGCGTTGTTAATCAATCAGTGGAGGTAATTTTTTTATTTATTTATTATCATGATGAACTCTTATCCTGTGATGTGCAGTGCGTGAACTTGATGTACCTGGAGAGTTATATGAAAGAAAGGCATATCCCTTTGAATTTTCTACAGTGGAAATGCCATTTGAGTCCTATAATGGAGTGAATGTGAGGCTTAGGTAGGGTATCCTTTTAAATTGCACAGGTTTTATTATGTAACTGATATTAATTTGTAAGCATTTTTTTTGGGGCGCGGTTTCTCAACACCTCAATCCAGCCCTAATTTTTCATCAGAAGACCAATTTTTGAATTTGCACCTGCTATATTTTTGCCTGTGATACCAATTTGATAGGCTAGGTATGTAAACCGCTTGTTTCTTCATCTGTTTCCTATTCCTTTCATGTTTTTTCACCTTAACTGTACATAGTTCTGATATTTGCAAAATGTTATCTCTTTCTCTCTCCCTTTCTCTCTTCCTGTTATATATTCAATGTAAGAATTCTCATAGTTTGGCATTTGCTACTAAATGATTTTCAGTAGTTCTGAAAAAAGGGAACAGTTGCTGATTCTCTAGGCATTAACACACACACACACACACACACTAGAAAACCATATTTTGGCTGGTTGGTTATACACATAAAACATTGTTTAGCAAGATCAATCTTGCATGTTAAGCACAATTTAGTATGTTTTGACTTCGTTTAATACTAGAGCTAGAGCATTTATCTAAAGGTTTCTGTAGCAAGATTTTATTTTTGAAGGAGGGTTTTGGTTAAACTAAAGAGACTGGGTGGAGGTGCTGGGAACCAATTATAATATATTAGGAGAAATTTTGAGCTTAGGGGAGGCATAAGGCCATTTTGATGTGCTGTGCTCCCTGTGAGTTCAAAGTGATGTTCATAATTTCATTTTCTGTACTCCTAGTTTAGACTGCAAACAGTATTAGAAATTATGATGACTTTTGTTGTATGATTTTGAAATTTTAAACTAAAATCAGTTCAATTTTTTTTTTCTTAAAGCATGACAGCAAACTCAAGCTTTATCATTGTTTACAGGTATATATTGAAAGTGACAATCAGTCGGAACTATGTCAGCAACATTGTCGAGTACCAGGATTTTGTGGTAAATGAATAATTTCTCTATTGTAGTCATGCTTGTCATATTGAGTCCTGATACAACATACCATTCTTTTCCGGTTATTTCCTTTAGTGCTATATCTTGGTTTTGTCAATAAGACACAAAAGTTTGAAAGAAATCTGTGTGCTATTTGTCTTTGGAGACCTCCTCATTATATAGGACTTAACAAGGCTGATTTACAGCAATTAGTGGGCTGATTTATTGAGCATTAATTTACCTAAATAAGGGCTGATTTACATCAATTAGGAGGCTGATTTACAAGGCTGATTTATAAAGCTGATTATTAGGAATTAACATCCCTAACTTTATGCTATTAACATCCCCCTCAAATTGATGCTGGTAAGTCAACCAACAATAATATGTCAACAAGAAATTGATGTCATTATCTAGTCATTGATGTAGTTATCTAGTCATAGCTTTGATAAAGACATCAACAACCTGAAGATCAATAGAAGTATATGAAAGGGAGATCACCCAATGGTCAAAAGCTTCTTGAATTGAGTGACAATCAACCTTGATGTGCTCAACAAGTTCATGGAAAACTGGATTGGTTGCAATTTGAGTAGTGTTAGTGTTATCAGCATGTAGAGGAGTAGGATGGTTATGAGGAAAACCAAGTTCCATAAAAAGATCACACAACCAAACAATTCCAAAACAAGCAGCAGACATGGCACGCTATGGAGCTTCAGTGGAAGATTTAGAAACATAATCTTGTTTCTTATATTTCCAAGAAATCAAAGCATCATCGAAGAACATATATCAACTTCTTGTAGACCGGTAAGTGTTAGGACACCCTGCCCAATCTGCATCACTATAAGCCGTAAGTTGAAGGGAAGAACCGGTCGGAAAGAATAGCTTATAGGTATGAGAACTGCGCATGTAGTGGATAACGCGATGTACAACAGCTAGATGATGCCGGGAAGAATTCATGAACTGGCTGACCGTATGAACTGCACACGATATGTTGGACTGAGTAATGGTCAAGTAGATAAGACTCCCAACAAGTTTCCAATAAAGAGTCGGATCAGAGAGGAGGTCCCCTTCAGCCTTCCTATACTTGACATTCACCTCCAAAGGAGTGTTGACTGAATTAGTCTCCTCCAAACTAGCCAAGGTGATAAGACCTTGTACATAATTATGTTGGTTCATGAAAATCTCATTGAATAGAGAATATAACTCCAAGCTCAAAAATTAAGTGAGATGACCAAGATATTTCATATGAAAAGATTCATGCAACATCTTCTAAAGCTTAGCAATCAAAGAAATGTCAGTTCTAGTAACGATAATATGATCAACATAAACCAAGAGAAGAACCATTCCCATAGCTGTTTTGTGGAAGAAGAGTGAAGTGTCGTCATACTGAATTTGTTCAAAAGAGAAGTTAAGCAGTGTATTATGAAACTTCTCAAACCAGGCTTGGGGTGCCTGCTTCAACCCATATAAAGAACATTTAGGCATCATATAGATTTCTTCTAATGTTTTTTTTTTTTTTTGGATTATCTTGTCAGTATAACATCCTTGAGAGTGTTACATAAAATCTTTTTTTTTTTTTTGTTAACTTTAATACTCTTGTTCAGGTTCACAACTACACTCCGCTTCCATCAATCAATAACAGCATTAAGGTCAGGATTAGTATTATTCCTCTTCTGCGTGTTATTATTATGTGGATACCTACATGTCAAAGCAGTTACTCTTTTGCAAATGTTTGATTGCTTTTTATTTGTACAGATTTCTTTTACTAATTCAATCTGGGAAAGCACATTTGTTCACATTTAAGTTTTTTGAATTGTTCCCATGTTTATTTGGTCAATACAACTTTATCTCTTCTTCGCACATCCTATCCACCACCTTGATTGGCCTTAAGCAGCATGAATCATAGCCTTTGTCTCATTACATGTTGGACTAGAAAATTACTTGGATGCTTGACATATTGAGTTGAGATGTTTGTGAAGGCGAGTCATGACATAAATGAACTATTCTTATGAAACTTAAATGAACTATTCTTATAAAACTTGGTGGTTGACTATGAATTAGCTTTCAAATTCATTCAAAAAATTGATCCTGCTCCCCATGTGCTGTTTTTGTGGTGCTTGTAGATGGAAGTTGGAATTGAGGACTGTCTTCATATTGAATTTGAATACAGTAAAAGCAAGTAAGTCTAAATGAGGGTTATTTTGAATAAAATTTCACATGATGATATAAGTTGGAAGGGGAAGGGAGCTTTATGTTTTTTTATTGGGTTCAAATGAATCAGGTACCACCTGAAGGATGTCATCATTGGCAAAATATATTTTCTTATGGTGAGAATTAAGATTAAGAATATGGAGCTTGAGATCAGGCGTCGCGAGTCAACGGGATCAGGGCCTAGTACATATGTTGAGACAGAGACCCTATCAAAATTTGAGTTGATGGACGGTGCTCCTGTCAGAGGTACATAATTTCAAGTTATTTTTATCTTTTATCACAAATAATATGCATGATTGCACTTAACAAATCACTCAGAAAATCTGCGTGGCATCTAATTTTTCAACTCTCTTAGTGATCATTAAATTTATGTCCATCCTACTTGAATTTTAACTTGATCTTGATATGGTTAACTTTTTCTTGATATGGTTAACTTTTTCCTCGCATTTATTTATCTGTGATAAGGCACTGGTGTTGGAAGATTTTAAAAATGTTCTGGCTGTATAGTAGGACCATTGTAGATACCTTTGAGGTTTACTTGATTATTTAAGGCTCTGATAGACTCCTTTATCACATCGCAAACTTTCTGTCAGCATGGACACGTGTAGAAACACTAGGAAATAAAGATTTCAGAATGTAAGATATTGAAAAGCAGGAACTAGACAGATAAAATTATAGTTTAACGGTAAGCAAAATTAGAGGATTCGCACCTCTTAATTTGAAGTTTAGCTAAACTGTAAAGTATGGTTACCAATGTATAATTTTTCAGAACTGTATGCGTGAAATCCACGTGATGATGTATTCGCTAGTAATTTATGAGAAAATGCAAAACCTTGATGATTTGCTGCACTTATTCATCTTTGTGTCCGTGCTGGATACTGGTCTCTATTCATATTTCAAAGGATTATCATGCTGATGCAATTACTGATGCCCGGAACAGGTGAATCGATTCCAATTAGATTGTTCCTGAGTCCGTATGAGTTAACACCCACATATCGCAACATCAACAACAAATTCAGTGTGAAGTACTACTTGAATCTTGTTCTTGTTGACGAAGAAGATAGACGGTATTTTAAGCAGCAAGAAATCACAGTTTATCGGCTTCTTCCAACTCCTTGATTGATTGTCCATCTCAGAGGAGCTCGGTAATTTTAACATGACAAAAAAGGAAGAAAGGAGCATTATGTTAGTAACACCAATTGGGTAGTTTGCTTCTTTAAAGGACCAAGGATTGGGATTTGTCATGGAGAGAGATTTCCCTATTTTTTGTGTTGATGGTGCCTTTCTTGATTTTAATCCGTGAAACACCCTTCTGATGGCAGAAACCTTTCCATGTTTGGGATACTTGGGACTAAACTGGTTCCATTGTTCTAATTTGGTGGTTGCATTTTAAGGCTGTTCTTTTCGTTGCATTGCAACATGTACTTTATTCTGTAAATTTGAGTTTTTTTTTTTTGTTTCCAACTCCCTTAGAATGTGTTACGAAAATCTTCTTTCTAGATGTAACTTGCATAGTTTTTTCTTTACATCGAAGTTATCTTAGGATATTGCAGGTTTTATATATTTATATGGGATCTTCAAACCATTTTATATGGGAAAGTTGTAATAATTCTTTCATGCACTTGGTCTTGGGCATATTTGGGCCACCATTTTATCTCAGCTCAGAATTCTAACAGCACGAGTAACTAGGCACCGACCTAGTATCCTATGAAATCCTAAAAATCAACGGACTTCCATCTAATCCTTACAATCCACTGAAACGCGATTTCTTATTTAAGAAAATTTCTCAATCAGAATGCAACTATGACTCTCTGTTCAGATTTGTCTCTCGAAACCAAAGGGCAAAGAAGAGTAGCTTCTGTGTTTGGCAAACTAAATTTCTGTATACCTAGAAAGAGCTTCCATCAAAGCAAACAGACCATTGGGATGGCAGATGGTGTTAGTGGCGAGTCAGAAGAGAGCATTGCAGTCTATTCTGGAATTTACGCAAGAAAACTCATGCCCTATTGTATTGGGATGGCAGATGGTGTTAGTGGTGAGTCAGAAGAGAGCAGTGCAATCGATTCTGGAATTTGCGCAATAAAACTCATGCCCTATTGTGTTGCAAATCGAATGATGGATGTTAATGACGAAGCAACTTCTGAATTTGACAACCTAAAACTGGTGTCTGGTTGCTTCTATCTACCAAAGAAGAGCGAGAGCAGGCCGCTCGGACAAGACGCTCACTTCCACTTTCAAACGAAACGGACAATCGGCGTGGCAGATGGTGTTACTGGCAGGTCAGAAAGGAGCGTTGCAATTGATTCTGGGATTTACGCAAGAGAACTCATGAGCAATTGTGTTGCCAAACTGGGTCGCAAACCCAATGGCGCCGCTGTTAATCCAAAACGAGTGTTGAAAACAGCTCATTACAAGACTGAATCAAAAGGGTCTTCCACTGCCTGCGTTGTGTCCCTCAACGGAACCCGTTTGTGCTATGCCAACGTTGGCGATAGCGGGTTTCTTGTTTTCAGGTCTAACCGCTGTGTGTATACTTCAACAATAAAGCAACGTCGCTTTAACCATCCTTATCAGTTAAATAAAAGTGGTAGAAGAATTATAGAATTCGATGACATAGCTGATGAGGGTGAATTTGAGGTTGAGGCTGGCGATGTTGTGGTGCTTGGAACTGATGGATTGCTTGATAATCTGTTTGCTCATGAGATTGAAGACATTCTTGAAAAACAGATTTCTTGCGAAACGCCCCATATGCATCCTCAACAGATCGCTGTCGCCATTGGAGTTGCTGCCGAGGCTAATTCACGCAACGATTTATACAAGTCACCATTTTCCATGGCTGCTGGATTGGCTGGATTTGAGTGTGTTGGTGGTAAATATGATGATATTACTGTCATCGTTGCACGGATTGAATCATCTCATTAGCAAGCTAGCCAATAGAGATATAATTATTTCTTTGATTCTTGTAAGGTTCCCGTAATATCACTTGTTTTTGGCAGATTGATTAAATTTTAATTTCTTGAAAAATTAATGATCAGCTCTTTGGCTGATGTGTTTTGTGATCTTTCTTCTTATTTCTTGCTTGGTCATTTTCATGTGGAAGTTTAATTATTTTTAAAACCAGTTGACATTGAATTAGGATTCATGAAATTATGTATAGATTCTTAAGTGAGATTACTTACAATGTTTGTATTCAGAAATTGTTGTTAGTAATTATCTGAAAATTATTAACCCATGATGTGGTCTTACCCGCTACCATAAAATTGACAAATTCAAATGAAAACACCAATAAAATTTTTTTATTGATATATTGTAATAACATTTACCGACCGAATTTATCCATCATTAAATCCATTAATAAACATCAATAAAAATATTCTCACGGTATATACCGAGAGAATCATAATAAAAAAAAAAATCAAATACAATGACGTGTAATTTTTATAAATGACATTACCGACATAATAAATTCAAGGGTAAATTTACATTTAAAAAATGATTGCTCTCATATCATCATATATGATAGTATTCTTTTCTCTTTTTTTTTTTTTCTAGAATAGTAAAAAAAAAAACTTGTGGTTAGAAGAAAACTTGTAGAAAACTCTTAAAATATTTAAATATATTACATATTATATTATGTAGGTTTGTTTATATATATATATATATATATATATATATATATATATATATATATGTATGTATTTTAGTTGAAAAATGTACCTTTCAAAATAGTATTTAGAAACTTTTGTGAATGACAAAAGAATTATTTGGATATAAAAAAAAAACTTCTAGAATGACTTTGAAACTTTTAAAATTAAAAATTTAAATATCATATAGATACTGCAAAAATATAGCAATCCACAATATTTTACATATTCCATTTACTTTCTTCATTATTAGTTTTGTTCTTTTCATGCTTCATCCTACTTGTTGTTGATGGTTCTAGCATTAAATAGTTGTTTCGAGAATATTTCACCATTAAAACACTACAACATTAACAATAATAAATTAAGGTTGAAAGATTAATAATACAAAAAAGTTTCAAAAACTGAGCTTTTTTTAGAAAAAATACATATTTTTTTGCATCTTTCTATTCTTTTTTATAAAAAATTTCTAGTTTTTTTTATATATTTGAAGGGAATATTTTTTCTAGTTTATTTTTTCTTATTTAGTATTATTAGAATTTTCTAGTTTTTCCTATATAAAAGATTATAATAGCCTTCTTGTAAGTAGAGACATAGATGAATATGAATTAAATATTTTGATTGTCTCTTTATACTTATATTGTTTTTGGTTTTTAAAGGTTTTGGGTTGTAACAAAATCCTTACCCTTCACTCTCCTATGTGTCAATTGGTATTAGAGTCCAATGATTTTTTATGTTTATTTTATTTTGTTATGTATTATAGAATAACCATTGCTAAAAAAGGTTGCAAAACAAGACGTGCTTGTGTAAAAGGGGATTAGGTTTTTTATCGAGAAAAAGACATACAAGAACTAATGTGTTATTTTTTTTGCGGCGGTTGCTGTCATTCAAAATTCTCATGGTGGGATCCATGATGAGGCGACCCAGATGTTGTGTTTGAGATCTATGATAGAATAACACGCATAAAAATATTGTGTTATGGATCCATGATAGGATGACCAGCATAAAGAACTTAAGAACTCATGGTAGGATAACCCACCCATAAAAGGATGTTTTTTATGAAGGATAATTTTCAATTGAAAACTAAACTCGAGGATGAGTTCCTTTCACCCCAGGAAGATTGATGTATGAGTTTTTTTTTTTAATAAAATAGATATTTTCATATTATTTCTTATGATGCTTTTCTAGTTTTTCATTTTTATTTGAAAGGAATACTTTTACTATTTATTTTTTCTTATTCAGTAGTATAGGTTTTTAGTTTTTTCTATATAAAGAGGTGCAATAACATTTTGACAAGTGGAGACATAGATGAAAAAAAAATATTTTGATTGTCTACCCATACTTATGGTGTTTTTGGTATTTGAGAGTTTTAACTTGTAATAAATCCCTTATTATTCGCTCTGGTCTACTTCAGAAATCCTAGTTATAGTCGATTGTAATAATAGGAGGAAAATACTATGGATTTTATTCTCAATAATCAAAATTAAATATTATAGCTTTCTTAGGATTCTTAAATAATGCAAAAACAATATTTTAAATATAATAGTAAAAGTAATATAAGAGTTATAAAATAAATAGAAAAAAAATCATAAATTAACTAGAAAAATATGATTAAACAATAACTTTAGATTTATTTTGTGGGCCTTATTGAACTTAGATATCTATGAGAATTTATTCCTATAGGAAACAAAACTTCTAGAATCTTCTAGTAAAATTTTAGCGTAATTAAATAATCAAATTGAAAGTTATATCTGTTATCATAAGTTGTATGTTTGACCAAAATCTCTAGCGTCAATCTTTTTATAGTGAAAAGAACTTATCCTTTAGTTCAAATTGTTCTTACCTCGATCACTTAAATGTCCAATAAAAGTTGAGCCTACAATTGATCATATTTAAAAAAATAGAGCCTCTAACATATCTTTTTTATTTTCCCATCCATCATCAAAAGTTGCTACTACATTTACATATGTGGTTATTGGGTTTGCTAGCTAGCACTTACTCATCAACCAAAAGGAAGTTGCTTCTCTTTAACTATTGGTACACAGAAGTTGGGCTTTTAGCATCTCCTAGCAAAATCTTAACTTGATTTAATAGTCAAATTAAAAATTATGTCTGTTACAATAAAGTTATTTGTTTGACCAAAATATCATGCCTTATCATCCTTATCAGTTATATAACAATGCTAGCATAATTAAAGAATTTGATAACATAGTTGATGAAGGTAAATTTGATGTTAAGGTTGATGATATTGTGGTGCTTGGAAATGATGGGTTGTTTGATAATCTGTTTGCTTATAAGATTGAGGACATTGTTGAAAAAAATAGATTTCTTATGAAACACCCCATAAACATCATTAACAAATTGATGTCACCATTAAAGTTGTTATGAGGGCTAATTCACGAAACAGATCATGCAAATCTCTATATTTTTTTTTGGTGTTAGAGTTAGTTGTAATTGAGAGGGTTGGTGGTAAATATGATGATATTATTGTCATCATTGTGCGGATTAAGTCAGCTATTTAACAAGCTAGCTATGAGAGAGAGAGAGAAAAAGAGAGAGAGAGAGAGAGATAAAAAAAAGTCCATCCTTGTAATTAGATTCTTGTAATATCAATGGTTTTTTTATACTTGGTTAAATTCAATTGTCTTAATTTTAATTCATTGATAATCTTGATGTTTGAAATGTAGTTCATGGCAGCTTGTCAATCGTATATTCTAGTGATGATCATTACAAGGATTGGCTAACAAGGCTGATTATAAATAGGATGAGGTTCGTCCATGCTTTTCTCCTTTTCTTTTAATTTTAAACATGGTGTGTATGTGTGTATGTGTATTTTCTTTATTGTTGGTCAAGGATTTACATAGTTTCATTTTTATTTATGTGTTGAGATGAGAAGTATAGGGCAAATCATACTTTTTTAAGTTAAGGTTTGTGCATTGCTTTGTCCTTTCTGTATAGAATGATGAAAATGAAAAAGGCCTACTAAGTGTAGTGTTCATATATTCTTAGTAGAAGAAGATACACTTAATTTTAATAAAAATCTTTCCATATTTAATACTTCACAAATCATAATTATTTAGTTACTATTATAAGTTACATCATCATCTAACAAGTAGATGCCCTCGCGTTATAAGAGATTATTTGTGATTATAATTAGAATGTTGAATGTTAAGTTAATTATAGTATGTTGAACTATATATTTATATTTGTGACTTAAATATTAGTCTTTCAAGTAAAACATTTATTGTGTTGAATTTTCTCCACCTGACAGGTACTTAATCTAAGTTTTATTTATTTTAAAATCAATTTTATAAAAATAAAACATTAGCTTAAAAAAGAAACTACATTCCATTTATGAATCATGAGACCATAAAATATAATCTAAACCTCAAATCCATGTATAATACCATAAAAATTCTCCATGAATCATAAGATAAAAATTCCATGCATAATATTAAAAAATAAAATTAAAACTTCATAAAAAAAGGTTAAGAAACTAGGTCCAGGCAATTGAGGGTCAAGCTAAATTGGATTTTACCAATCTTGGATTTGACCCAGTTAAACCGAATAATAATCCAAACTAACCAGGTTAAATGACACGGGGCACTTAATGGATTGAGCGAAATTGGCATTCTTATTTAAGAGTTTAGTTAATTTTTCCTTTTCATATACACATAAAAAAAAAACAAATACAAAAGCTTTTACATCATTAAAATCTGGAATAATTATTATAAACCTCTTATAGTTTAATTCTTTTCCACTTTGTCTCCCTTCTTTCAAAAATTATATTTTACATCCTTGGTCAATTTAAAAATTAAAATAAGATAAAAAGATAAATTTATCCTCATATATATAATATAACACAAACACATAAATGACATTTTGATTCCTCCCTTTCTTTCTTTTCATCTTTTTTTTCTCTCTAAACATCAACAATTAAAATGATTAAATTTAAAAATTAAACAATAAAACATAAAATCCAAATCCAGATTGTTTCTTTTGTTGCGAATAACAAAACCTAATATGGTTTTTCTTTGGATGCTGAGAAGATCAAGTCTTTCACCCATGGCTAGATAAAGAAACCAAGGATTAAAGCCTTATTATTAATAATCGGGGGTGGGGGTGTTCTTGTGCGCATGATTTGCTAGATTTTTTTACCCACAAGTTTTTATTTTAATGGGTATTTGATACGAACACAAACAGAGTCAAAATTACAGTGATTTTTCTTAAGTTATATTGTCAGGGAACTTTTTGCTTATGTAGTAATGCGACCATCGGTAAACTTTGCTAATCCATGATAGTCTTTTGTTACTTTATGTTGTCATTTTCCCTTTCTTAACTTTTTTATTTTTTTATTTTTTAGATTTTCAAGTTCATAAATGAAAGGATTAAAAGTGTTGTCATTTTTAAAGCTAATAAAAGAGTTGTTGCAACATAAAAGACATCTCATAACTATCCTTAATTTCACCCTCCCAGGTGTTCAAGATGAACATTAACATCCATCTTCAATATGAGCATTCATTCCTCCACAATAAAAATGAACATAAAATAATACACATATAAGTATATCAAAGCATTATTTTTTTAAAAATCAAACTTATGGTGAAGGCAATTTTCAGTTTTTCTTTCAATTCCTTAGTATTCTCCATATGTCATAACAACATGATAGATTAACAACCATCAATGAAAATATAAAGAAAGACACATATAAAATGGCTTTATTCTTATAGGATTTATTTTTTAGAGAGATCTAATTAAAGACATCATATTTAACTTGGGAGGACTAATAGTCATGCGAGATTAGTTGAAGTATAAAGTGGGTAGGTTGCTGTTGTAGAGAAATTATTTGATGAAATGCTTGAAAGAGATGCCATGATGGAAAGAATGTTTTTTTTTTTAATTTTACAATAATTTTGTAATTTTATGATTTTAACACTACAAGGGTTTTTTAATCATTTAATGGAATATAATGGAAGTTCTATAACATTTTTTTATTTTTTTAAACGCGCAAGAGTTAGGATGTAAAATGTTATGAACTTATAAACTCTATTGTATTTTGTCTAACCACCTAGTATAATCTACTAGAGTAATATCTGGCCATAATAAGATATTCTTTTTATAGACGTTTAAATTTATATGGTCATCTTAAAGAGGGAGTCTTTATGTTTCAATGTATAAGAAAAAACAAAAATCTTTCCTATCCTAATGCATTTTTGTAGAATAGGCCAAAACATTCTCTTTTTTTGCTTTGCTTTGAATGACACTCATAGTAGACTATTTAACATGAGGAAGATAGTTTGTGAAATAATAGTAGTGGACTAGAAAGGCTAATTTTGGAGCAAAACTTGAAGTTACCATTTTAATCTTAAAAAGATTGTTTAAGGTTCATGATTGAATCTTTGTAGAAAAATCTCGTAGGTTCTTACAAAATTTAGAGATTTTATGTGAAAGATGATGAATTATATGCAATTTAAAAAACCTAAGCATCACGCACAAAAGCTAGAGCATGCATGGTTTTAAATTAAAATAATTAGCTAAAGTGTTTGACATGTTAAACATGTTCTAAAACATGATTGACTAATTTTAGACAAACAATATTATTTTCCACGTCATACTTGATTGATTTGATCAGGCGATTTTCAGTACAAGTGTGATGAGATTAATATTTGTTAATTTAAGAAATAAAACAATAATTTAAACATTCAGTGTCAAACATAGAAAATTGTGATTAATTACTACAAAGCAAAGGAAGATAGCAGAAATTGATTGTAATTTAGAAGAATTGAGTGCATTGTAAAAGTCATTGGATCAACCAAGAGTGTTGAAAGAGTAATCGACCAATTGACCAAACAATAATAAGTCACAATTGACAAGAAGAAGGAATTAGTCAATAGAGTTTAACTCACACAAAATTATAAAGATATAATTTTATTCATAGTAGAAGTTCTTAATAAAATAACTAATTAGAAGCCATATGTTAAACTAGAATTCATGTGTGCATCAATAAAATATGAATTTATCTTATATTAGGATTTGAATCACGTGTAAATAAGATTAAAACGTGTTATAAATAAGGCTAAATACTACTTTAAATAATAATTAACCCCACAAATTCAACTTTTTGCAAATTTTACTACTTTTCTTTACGGCTTTATTTATTTTTTGCACTTTAGTCCCTATAATCTTCTTCTATAATAAGACTCTGATGTTTTTAAAATATATTATTATTATTGATGGTTTAAGGTCTAGAATCTCCATTTTATTTTATTAGAGATAATTAGCACCTCATGAAAGGTTAATCCTAAGTATAATTAACTTCCAACATAAACAACTTTACATTCGGGATTAATGGAAAGAAAAGGTCATTAGTGTAAACATTCAGATAATTAATGTTACATGCAATATGACCTTATGATATTATTAGCCAGCAACCAATTAGAAAGAATTTCAATTTTTATTTATTTATTTAAGAAATAGAGAGAGCAGTTAGAACTAATTGAGTGTCATACAGCTATTTAACTGTAAAAAAAAATATTCACCCGTGAAATCTCCATGAGAAACAAAAAGGCAGTCACAGTAAATAACTCTGGTTTTTAGTTTTTACCATATAATAACTTGGGTAACAAGTCAGAGGCTGTGACGAAACAAAAAAAAAAATGTGCACAGTGACGTGTCCTCTGTAATCTGTACTACCTTTCACACCTCAGTACTATAAAACAGACCCACACCTCTCTCCTCCAACCCACACCCCTTTCTTGCTTGCTTGCTTTCTTTCTTTCAATTTCTTGCTCTCTAAGTTGAAAGAAAAACTAATATCATCAATGGCGTCTCCTACCCAACTCATGAAACCTGCTCCTTCTCCTCTAAAGATCATCCCTGCTCCTGCTACTGGTAATGGTACCAGCTTTACCTTCCGCCCAATTCCTACCAGTACTGCTCCTCCAGCTACTATCCTCCTCAACACTGACACTCTCCGCGACTTTGACAACCACTATGTCCACAGAGACCCTGCTTTTGGCTTTGACCGCAGCTACTGTGTAGGCCTCCCTCGCAGCAGTGATGACTCTCTCTCTGGTACCTAGTTTTTTTTTTCACTCTCTACTCTATCTTCCTTCTTTTTCTGGCTTGATTTGAATATGTGTTTGACCCCATTTTCAGCACCAAGGAGCCACAACCAAGTGCTGAACTTGATGGATCCGTTCATGGCCAATCCTTATCCAGTCGGTCCGCTACTCCTTTCCGCAGCCATCCCTGGCCGGAAGCGCGGACACAGCTGGGACGCGTATGAGACTGATGTTGCTCTGAATATCAGCATTGACATGCCTGGACTTGACAAGGAGGATGTAAAGATCACCGTGGAGCAGAATAGCCTGCTTATCAAAGGCGAAGGCAAAAAGGAAAAAGATGACGATGATAACGATGAAAAGATGGCTGATAAGGGCAGGAAGTTTTGTGGCAAGATGGATTTGCCAGCTGGGAAGAGGTACAAGACTGGCGAGATTAAAGCTGAGATGAAGAATGGGGTTTTGAAGATGGTGGTTCCTAAGGTGAAAGAGGATGACAGGATCGATGTTCTTCTGGTCAAGGTTGAGTAGCTTGCTTGCTAGGTTGCAGACTTGCAGCGCAGGGAATATTGTTTTAGGGTTTATTGGTAAATGACTAATGAGGGCTTTCGTTGTTAAGGTGAAAAAGGAGTAATTAGCAGTCGTTAAATAACATTAGAGCTGTTTGCGTGAGATGAGGACTAATCTGATGAATTGAGGCTGATGAAGTCTTTTTTATCTTTGTTAATTTTTCTGTTAATTACTTTATTAATTTTGCTGATCTTCCCATCTCTTACGTTGCACATAGGGTTTTCTTTTCCACCATCATAGAATTCAATAAATTACACGGAATTGTTTATAGAGATGATCAGGACAAAGCTCGGGTAAAACAGTAGGGCTCACGAGGGGATTATAAGGTGCTCCCTTAATTTTAGAACTTGTAAGCTGCGTTTTTAACATAAATACATAAAGGAGAAGGAAAACAATTTGAAATTTTATTTCCTCCTCGATGTTAGAATTTTTTTTATTTGACTTTTGATAATATATATATTTCAAAGATTCTATCATAAATAAAAATGTTTATTCCTTGGGTGATTTAATTTGTAGGAGATTGGAAAACATAATTAAAAAAAATTGCTAGTTTGTTTGGTTTGAAAAATATTATTTTATAAAAAAAATATTGGAGAAATAGTGCACTAATGAAAATTGTTGTTTTATTAATAAATCGCTAATAAAAATAGTAGTTGTCTTCAACGACAATTATTGCCATTAGTGTTTCTAGTAAACAACTGCTAATGACAATGACGGTTCTTCAATGCACAAACATTAATGTGAATAACGGTTGTGTTATCACATCATAATTTTAGCCTAAAATTAACCTCAAATTTTATATAAAACAAAGTTTAAACCACCACAACTAAAGCCCAAACAAAACCATAAATTACCAAATCTCAAACCCATAATTGAGAGTGTGATATTTTAACATCATTTTTATTTGTTAATTATAATCCCAAATTAATGTGTTATTTTTAAACATTGCTTTTATTTATTAATTATAAAGACAATTGATAATGACAATAACGAAACATAACAATGTGCATTTTAAAACTTGTTAATAGATGATTTAAAATTTTAAACAACTTGTTCACCTATTAATTAACGATTTTAAATCACGCTTATCTACAATAAGTATGAAATGCATAATATGTAAGACAACATTAAAAATCAACATGAAAATTAGCTAAAACAATATTACAAAAGTAATAATAATAAAAATAACTCCTAACTAAACAAATAGCACAACATAATTATACACAACTTAATAACTTGTGCTAGGTTTGGTGTAATGATTTGATGTATTATACTTATGTATCATCCCATGTATTCCTCTTTAGAAATTACAGGATTTACCTTTCTAAAAATAAGATTTCTTCGTGCATCCCGCATCAATATATACTAGAGATGGTGGATCGTTCAATTATAATCAACATGTTTACCTGAACAACTAATATAAAGCAATTGATCGCTCGTATCTATATCAGAGAGGATGTGTTGCTTAAAGTTAAATTGTCTCATTGGACGGCCTGAACAATGCCTCTCAACAAGCTTAAAAAAAATATAAGGAGGACAATTATTGTCCATGACCAATATACATATAACAAGAGCACCTGTCATATCATCTTTTGAATAAAGATTCTACATAACCCATTGTAACATCAACAATTCAATTATTTCCCATTGTCTACCAACATCAACCTATGCGATTATTTCTCATCATTTACCAACAACATAAAATTTGTATATTAACAATGCAATTATTTTTCATCATTTACCAACATCAACCTATGCAATTATTTCTTAATATTTATTAATATCAAAACACTTCTACATCAACACAAGCAATTATTTCTTATCATTTACCAACATCAACACAAATAATTATTTCCTAACATTTATCAATATAAAAAAAATGAACATCAACACAAGCAATTATTTCTCATCATTTACCAATATCAACGCAAATAATTATTTTCATCATTTACCAACATCAACTTATGCAATCATTTCTCAACATTTATTTAATATAAAAAAATTTAATAGCATGACGTCCACATGTCCATGTGGTTTCATCATTTAAAACAACATCATTTAGGATCAATGTATCTCTTAATAGGTCAAGTGTAGTACGACATTTCTTAAACCAAGAATATGCATAATGATGAGCAAGTCCATCATCATCATTTGAAGATTAGCCGCAACACGTCGACCACCATATAACAACTGTCTAATCTAATATGAAGCAAATAAAAATTATTAATTCATAAACAAGATGCAGCAGTTTTGTCCAGACCTATAAAAAGTAACAAATACTTATAATATTTTGGATCCAATGTGCATATGGATAGTACTCCATCTCCTCGCGTGAAGGAACCTGTGCTGGGTTTGGTGTAATGATTTGACGTATTATACTCATAGGTGGGTGACTCATTTATTTTTTGTGGTAAGTTTGTCTCACTTGAGTCACCATTGGTGACCTTTCTTTGTGTCGTTGAATTTGTCTCATTGAGATATTTTTAATGGTATCGGTAGTGTCGTGATCAGAGCTTCAGTGTGTCTTCGAGAACTTTTTTTTTCTCCTCTTTCCCACCCATTTAATAAATTTTTATGGATGTCGTTATTCTAAATAACGACAGTTATAAATGTCACGTTTCTCAATCTCGACATATACAAACTGTGTTATTTCACCAATTTTTTTCAATTATTCTATTCCTTCATTTTTTTTTAATTTACTATCCTAATTTATTTTTAAAAAAATCCTCAAATGGCGATCTAGTTATAAAAAAAAATAATTCACATCGCCACCATTTTAACTCATGCCTAGCCCTAGCTCAAATATAAAACAATATAATGTTAAAGGATTAGTTCACAAAAAAAAAAATCCAGATAGTGAATTGAAAAGATGGGTTAACCTTCCAAACTCGCAACCTATCCTAGACCAGAGTTTAATCAAGAAGTTCAATTTCCAACCAATTTAATATTGAAGGATGAAATCACAAAAAAAAAAAAGTTGTCTAAACAAAAAGAATTGCATTAAAAGAATGATGATCAAATCACACACACAAAAAATTAAATGAAGGGGGGTGAGATTGTAAAAAAAAACTTCAATTATAAAAATTAATTAAAACAAAACAAATAGCAATCAAAAGAATGTGGATCATATCTGACATATGAAAAATTAAAGGATAATGAAATTGAAAAACAAATAAATGTTACTAAAAAATCATTAGCCTAAAAAAAGAAAAAGAAACAAACAAGACCAAGAAAATCCTCTAAAAGTAGGTTAATCTTCCACACTCATAACCCAATAAATCCTAGATCCAGGTTCAATCAAGAACCTAGCTCAATTCCTAACTAATTTAATATTGAAGGATGAAATCGCAAAAATAATTTAAATTAAAAAAAAAAGTTGTCAAAACAAAAGGAATTACAATTAAAAGAATAAGGATCAAATCACATAGGAAAAAAATAAAAATGGATGAAATTATATAAAAAAAAAACTTCAATTCTAAAAATTATCTAAAACAAGACAAATAACAATTAAAAGAATGAGAATCAAATATGTCAGATAAAAATTTAAAGGAGAATGTAATTGAAAAAAATCCAATTCTAGAAAACATTTCAAATTAAAGTAGTAATAAAAAAAACATGGAACAAATATAAAGAAATAACAAATTGAAAGGTTGCTTTGAAAATTTAGAGTAACATACGTGGAAATCAAGGTGGAGAGAAAAAAGAAGAAAAACAAGAAAAGCAGTCCAATGCCAAATTAGAGATCAAAACGCCATATACATCATCATTAAAACTAGCCTTCTCAAGATGATTTCAACTACACCAAAATAACTCGTTGTTACTCATTGGAAACTGCTGCACGCGTTATCTAAAAGTGATAAAACACCCCACTGACACGTACATTGCACGTGTCGGCCAGGTTTCCTTTCTTAATAATATCTATATTTGATAATTTACTTCATTGTACTTGAATAAACATATTGCACATGTCGGCTAGGATTTTTTTTCTTTTTAAAGGTATTTTTTTGTAATTGTACCATGCTAACAGTAAGGGAAAAGCAAAAATGACCTTAAACTATAGCTTATTAATTTTTTAAGAGTAATTGTACTTTGCTATGTAAAAAAAAAAAGTAAAAAGATGGAGTTGTCCCTAGTGAATTTTATAACGACTAACAAACCATGTAAAATACCGAATTACCCCTAAAAACAAATTCCTTGAGTTTTTTTAAAATAGCAAAAAAATTATTACACCGTAATGGTAAATAATAAACTAAATCTATAACTACATTATTTTTGCTTTCCGTTTTAGGTTTTTTTGTTGTACAATTTGAATCAAATTATTATTTTGATGGCAGCCAAAATCCCATGCATTGTGGTACAAGCAGAGTTGAAAGTGAAAAAGAAATAAAATAAAGATTTTGAACCAAGGCATATTTGAAAAATCCAAAATGAGTGTTTTATTTCATAATAATTAGATTGAACTTGCCTCTAAACTTTGTCATTACTTCTCTGCCATGCTTAAAACCATCATAACTTTGAAAAATATGATTTATGAGATATTAAACTGAGAAAACTAGAAAAAAAAATAATTAAAAAAATCGAATTATAAAAAAAACTGATTAAAATTTTGAAAAAACTTACCGGTTAGGTTTTGGTTTTATAAGCCTAAAACCGAAAAAATCGAACCGAACCGAAACTGGTCGGTTTGAACCGGTTTCGGTTTTTTTAAAAAAATTTCAGTTTAGTTATTTTTTTATATAAAAACTGAACCGAACTGGAAATAACCACCCTATCATAAATAGGTATCATTTCATTCGTTCATTTTAAAGACCTAGAGGTATTTGATAAAATATTAAATAGATCATCTTTTATTCACAAATAAACTAACGCATTTTAAGGAAAAAATAAATTAAAAGAATTATTTTATAAAAAAATCAAAGAATTATGAGTTGAGTTTTGAAAGGTTCATTATCAGCTTAATTGAGTCATCAAATTAATTTGATTTTTTTTTTTACCGAATGAACTGAGATTTTTTATATATCTTTTTTTTAATGTGAATTAATGCAAGCCTCGGGTCGACTCAGACACATCAGAAAACGGGGAGCTGACAGGGAAGAATAGTGAGGGGTAAAACGGTAAAGGTCAAAGACGCGAGTCGAGAGAAAGGGGTTACACGTGGGGAAGAGAGAGAATCAGATGCGGAACACCACCAATGAGAGCACTTTAACTTTAAATTAAAAAAAGGGGCCCACGTAGGCTTATTCCTCTGCCTATTTATTTTTCAAAGCCAGAGTCAGATCAAAGCAAAGACGTTCACGCAGAGTCGGATCAAAGCTAAAAGAGGCAGCGAGCCAGCCATCAGATATCGTCATCCTCTTTGATTTAAAGCATTTCTTACTGTTTTTATTTTCTCTGATATTTTCTCTCTCTCCAAACAAAGATGGCCGATCAGCTGACCGATGACCAGATCTCCGAGTTCAAGGAAGCTTTCAGCCTCTTCGATAAGGACGGCGATGGTCTCTCTCTTTTCTTTTAATTTTTTCACTTCTTTATTTCTCAGATCTAATTCTGTTTCCGTTGTTATTTTACCGCTTTTGCTGTTTCTTAGCTTGATCTGTGGCTGTTCTGCGTTTTATTTATTTCGACTGGTCGTTTGGCAGCTTTTCTGTTTCTGTTTTTTGTTAATCTTTTATTTCCTTGAGGATCTGTTTTGAAATGTGCTAGGTTTTGATCGCGATCTGTGTTTGTTTAGATTTTGGATCATTTCCAAGGTTATGATTCGGGCCGGGTTGACCGAATTGTTTGTTTGTTTGTTAATGAGGGGGAAATGATTGGATTTTAATTGAAGGAATAAATTTGGGTGGAATCATGTAGGTTAAGAAATGGTGTTAGGAATGATCTGTTAATGTCTAGATTAAGCTGTAGAGAACTTGCATTGGCAAATCGCAATCGGAATTGTAGGCATTTTTTGTGTTTGAGAGCATGGGATAAGCTATTTAGAAGAGCCAAATTGGTAATATGGCTTTTTGAATAGTGTAGATATAGCATTTTTTCATATATGCACTCCAATGGAAAAAAACCTTTCAGAAAAGCCAATTGTATTTTAATGTATTTGATATTCTAATGCAACTCCAATCAAAAACTCTCTTTTGCATAAAAATATATTAAATAAACTGTTAGCTCTTTTGACCAACATGTAGGAATAGCTCTTCAACTTAGAAATGCTATTTTGGCTCTTCAATTTAGCTCTCACCTTGGAGCTATAAAAATGATGATTAAAGTTGGAACTTGCTCTGCTTTTATCTTGATTCTATTTTATGAATGATTCGTGTATTTTGTTTCAATGATACTGCCTGCAATTTGTTGAGGGTTGCATATCATGGTCCGTCCTCTCCTCACGCATCCACGCCGGACTTGTTTTGAATCATTTTCATTATTTGAACTTGATGAGGTTTAGCGCTAGTAATATGATAATTGTTATTGATTTTATCTCAGGCTGCATTACTACTAAGGAGCTTGGGACTGTGATGCGTTCATTGGGCCAAAACCCAACTGAGGCAGAACTCCAGGACATGATAAACGAGGTCGATGCTGATGGGAATGGTACCATCGACTTCCCCGAGTTCCTCAACCTCATGGCCCGCAAGATGAAGGATACTGATTCTGAGGAGGAGCTCAAGGAAGCTTTCAGAGTTTTTGATAAGGACCAGAATGGCTTCATTTCTGCTGCTGAGCTGCGCCATGTCATGACAAATCTCGGGGAGAAGCTGACAGATGAGGAGGTTGATGAGATGATCCGTGAGGCTGATGTGGATGGTGATGGTCAGATCAACTACGAAGAATTTGTCAAAGTCATGATGGCCAAGTGAGGTTTACTCACCCAAAACCCAAAAACCAAATGCATAAAAACAAAAAAGAGAAACAGGGCAAATAAGTTTGATGAGAATTCTATTTCCCAATTAGGACATCTTCATTTGGTGTTATTAGCTTCAGCTGGGTTGTTTGTTCTGTTGTTTCCATTATTTTGTGGCACTTTTCTTTAATGTCTACTTGCTTGCTCTGTTTCTTGTCCAGTAGCTTGGCTTGTTAGCATCTTCTCATTGATGTTTGGCATTTTCTTTCTACCTTTGGTATTATGAACATAGAACTTTTGGGAGAATTGGATGATTTTGGTTATGGATGACTAATTTTGTTAATATTCCAAACTTCAGTGTCACTTTTTTGTTTGCTTCCATTCTTTGTTTGGTTTGTTTGAACATTTTATGTGCTGTATCTTTTGCCATTATTTCATCCAACTTGCTGCAGCAGGAAGACATGCTATTGTTTATCTGTTAAATTTAACAGTAATAATTAAGATGTCAATGACCCCATTTAGCTGCATGTGGTCTGATTCTTTAATTGCATTGCCTCTCACCTTGGCATCCCTAGAGATGGAGAAATTTTATAGTGCCTGAAGAGCAACTAGTGACACTCAAATAGTTACTCTTTATGCCACTTTAAAGGAAAAAAAAAATATAAACAATCTTGTCATATTTTGTGGGTCATAAGTTTAGAGAGTAACTAATAGGATAGAACTACTGGTTATATTTTGTAAGTACTGTAAATTTTTTGAATTATAGAAGTTCACGAGCATCTCTTAAATCAGGGTTGGACAGCTACGCTTGCTGTTCAATCAGCAAAGAATAACCATCTGGTCTCCCTCTCTAACTGAGCCTAAACGATGACAAGTTCATCTGCTAGCATCTTGTGGAGGTATTTTTTATTTTATTTTTTCTATTTAAAACTGATTTTACAGTTTTCTCTAATCTTGTCATGGGTGTCTAGACAGACACAGGCAGCCACTATCCTACTTGTCATGGGTGCCTGGCCTCCAACCTTGTATCTCTGGATTCTTGGTCTTACTGATATTAAGCAAGATTTCACATTTTTAAAGGGGCGGGCCATGAAACAAATTCTCTACCTCACAATACACTGCCAGTATCCGCACCCAGAAGGATGCGGAATTAGGAATAACTCACGTAATTCCTGGCTTTACCTTTACCTTTACCTTTTAATAGCTGCCCAGATTGTTTGTCCAGAATTAGGAATAACTTACGTAATTCCTGGCTTTACCTTTACCTTTACCTTTACCTTTTAATAGCTGCCCAGATTGTTTGTCCAGTATCTAATTCGTTTTGGAAAGACCCCAAAGTTATTGGTTGTAAACTCCGGTTGGGGATTTTCTGTTGATTTGGGCAACGTGGTGATGGATCCTGCTTTGGAAGGGGCTGAGCCCTCCCTCCCACCCGTCAAAAGAGAATGTTCAAAGTGAGCGTATGGTATGCTCTTTTCATCCCTTCTGGGGTCCGCTTCGATCACGAGGAGGATTTCCTTTCATTAACTTAATTGATGCACCAATTTCTTTTACTTTTTAAGGCCAAAACTCTCTAATATGATAGCTTAATGTACAAAATGTAGTAGAAGGAATAGGCTAGTTGTGGATTCTGATGTGATTCGCTTTAGGAATCTGAACTGTAGCGTGCTGTTGGGCTTACAGCCCAGAGGTTTATTTTAGGGATAGAGAGTCCTGGTTTCTATAGAACCTTGCTTGCAACGTGTTCTTCATCAGCTAAATTAACAAAAACATGCGTGAAAATGCTAGACCAGTAAAAGAAAATGGTGTTTTCAAAGATACTATTTCTTGATTACCAGCAACAGATAGCTAATAACTGGGTGCTTTTCTTCACATCTTCCCCCAAAAAAGCTGATGATTTGGATTCTTTTTATGTACAGAAAAAGAAAAATGAGGAGTGACTCGAAGGAAGGCAGCAATATAGGTGGAGAGAATAATCATAAGCCGGAGGGGAAATGCTGTAATGTGTTATAAGAGAGTTTAATTTCCCTTCTTTCTTAATGAACAAGAGAGAGAATTCTCAAGAATGCTTGTTTCTGATCCAGTGTTTGGCTCTAAAATAATCTTGCCATAGTTCTATTTATCAGTGAAACTAGAAGTCGATATGGTTTCAGGACTCGCGTGCTACTAAAGGGTTAGAAACAAATTTTTTTTTTTTTTTTTCTGAAATAGGAATGGCAGTATCAGTGTATCACTCTCTTTGATTTTTGTTTTTTTACTCGGATTCTTAATCTATATTTTTTTGTCCAAAATACTCTTATTATTATGTATTCCAGAAAATTAAAAAAAAAATACATTGATACACAAAAGGGGTTAGACCGGGAACAAATATATATATTTGAGGTATTTTTAAATGAAAATAATTTTTTTAGGTTAAAAAACTAGAAACTCAATTTTCTGATTGACTAAGTTGTTAAAAGACCACATAAGAATTCTATTATGTTGTTAAAAGGACATTATTATTACTAAGTTGTTAAAAGTGTAGAAACAAAGCACCAATAAATAAACAAACAAGACATCCAAATACAAATAGCATAAGAATTCTCCACCGTTTTCAAGCTCAAACTGCCTGTTGAGCAGTCGCAATTTGCAGAACCAACATGATCAGTAAATTGCAGAAAAACTATACAAATCACAGCTGAATTAATAATCAGAGTCAATTGTTCCTGTTATTTTCGACATCAGACGTTATTTCTAGGATCATGGCTTTTCACTGCAATAAGTACGTGCAGATAAATATGCCAGGTTTCCTTGATGCTCCTGGGAGGCTGAGATACTATTTTTTGAAAAGAAAAATCATAACTTGAAATGGTGTGAAATAAGTTGAACTGGATTGGATGCAAAGTAATAAGTTGAACTGGCAGTGAAATAATCCAAGCCCATGAAAGAACAACTTTTGATGAGCTGGTAGGGCACTTTATTACTTTACACTAGCACAAATTCAATAAGCACCGCACATCAATTGTAACCACCATCAACTAAATGCAGAACTTGCACAGCAGACTGATAGTGTCTGACTGAAAAAAAGGTCGCTCATACCTTTACCAAGCCAATATAGGTCAACTAGAAGAGTTAGTAGCCATAAGGGGAGAGGGAATTAGAGGGAATTTCAAACTTCACCTATAAGTGGCTTAGGTTGAATTTCAAGTTCGAACCTGAAAGCCACTCTCCTCTAAAGGACTACATTCAATGGTTCCAATAAAAGAATCTGATAACTAATGTATATAACTCATTTTTAAACTGTGCGGACCTTCCTGATAATAATATTGAGGAAACAGGAATGCTTGAAAGAAAGAAAATTTAACTACAACATAAAACATGTAAAGCTTGAGTAATTCTATAAAGTATAAACAGAGAAAACCCTAAAGGAACTGTATCGTGAAAGTCATTCCTTCACAGAGTCACAGATGGAAAGTGGGAGGGTGCTACCTTTTGAGTGGCTTAAAAAGGCAAACAGTGACATACTTGGATTGGAATCTATGAGTCAGTCCAAGAGCAACTAGAGACTGAGATGCCCAACCTTTCTCAATGTAAAGGTGGTTCAGCACAACATGTCGAGGCTTGGAAGAAGAAGCTTCATCAAGGACTGTTAGATGTACCTGCGGTGGAACTGCTAAAGGCTCCTTCGCAAAATCAACCTCAGCTGGAAATGCTTGACTGTAAGTGGAGTCTGGAGATGGTGGAGCCTCAAAATCAACCACAGTGTCAAGGTTTTCAGGCACAAAATCCTGCAAGAAATAGCAAAAGGAACTTAGTAATTGAGTCGTGCATGCTTTTGTAATTTTGCAAGGCATTAAAAAAATGTTTCGTTGGTCTAAGAAAAAACTTTTTTTATTTTCTTCCTCGGAAATGAATATTAGAAAAGTATATATATCAAGCAAAATCATGCACGAAACATGATTCTGTGCTCATTTAGTTTCAAAAATCATTGTCCCTAATGAAAATCTGAACAATCAAGTGCTTCTGGATTTGTAAGACCAAGAGCCACGTAAAGATACTTACATTAACATCAAGAAGATTACATACACAGCCCATTTCATCAGTCACTACAGGAAGATCTGGAATATATCTCCACTCTCCATCCACTATGAACTTACAATGGTATATGCCTGGTGGGAGGACCATAAGAATAGAATGATCCTTACCAGATCTTTGTAACTTTTTCCTGCAGCAGAACAATAAATGATATCATATAAGTTTCCTCAGAAGCAACAAATACTCCCTTTTCATCTTCTGTGTTTAAGATAGTGGCTTAACCTTACCTTGATGTAAAGTTGTCCCATGATCCTTCAACATCCACATCGTTTCCTCCATAGCTCCATGTGATAATTGTAGGGATTCCTTGCTCAGGGGGTTGGCCTTCATCACCAACCTCAGGAGACTCATTCTGCCACATCTGATCAAAAGAAGGGGGGCCATCAGGCCTCTGCAAGGGAGCAACAGGAACCTGTGAACACACAATACAGAAGCAGTTACATTAGCTACAGCTCTATTACATGCATAGACAGAATCCACCATCCGGTCCATAGAGCAAGTTTAACCTTTAGATTCCCCACCAAGTACAAAAATGGAAAGCAGAAATAAACCTAGACTGCAGCTATCCGCCAGATAAATTACACACATTCTCATTTCTCACACATAAAACAGTAATTGGGCAGCTAAAATCAACCCAATCCAACACTAAAACAGACTATGTCAGCATCACACTCAGATTGCATATGCCTCATAGAAAACAAACATATCTAGTACCATAAACTCGTAGATCACCAGCTTACATATCCAGAATTGCATATCTCAGTCACTATTGATTCCCAAAAGTTCAATAACGACATCTAAAGAACAGAAACAAACGAAGCTCCCAAATCACATAACATTCTTAAGAACTCTAGTCAGGATAGAATCTTCAGTTCACATTCGGCTAAACTCAACCGCACCCCAGCCCCTAATAACCTTCTTTCATAATTACTTGATCACAAATTTCAGTTATTGAAACATACTTTCACAAAGATCAAACATTCTAAAAGAGATGAATCAAATTTAAATCAAACCCACTTTATAAAAGAACTAAACCACCTTAATGAAAACCTTAAAATTACAAACAAAACGAGAAAATAAAGGAAACTTATTTCTCAAGATGCCTAAAATCCAATCACAAAAGGCAATTCGTCACCAACAAGCTTCCTCTTCCTTCCTTATTACAGATCTTAATGAACCCCGTCATCATCCAATGCTAGTAAAGACATACACTTTGAATTAAAACTCAACACTTTTTCAATCAAACTATTATTATTATACCTGTGGAGCGAACAAGAAAGGCGATGTGGATCGAGCAGGAGCATGATCAGGAGGAATATTATTTCTATGGTTATGATCATTAGTAGCCAATATTGAAACCGACGTCCGTGTACTCGACGCCCCACTTCCAATCACCGACGACGACTCACCGTTTTCTAACCCTTCTCCGTCGTCTCTCTCTCCTTCCTCTCTACCGTTTGCATTTCCCATTACTAGGACTTTCTAGCCTTTAATCCACGTACAGTACAGATCTAAAGTTAACCCAAAATCAGCAAAAAAAAAAAAAGGTAGTTGTTGTTGGACGATGGTAAAAATATATCACAGTATGATAATAATACAGTTTTTTTTCCTTTTTTATATAAAATAACAAGAAACGTGTGTGCGGAGGGGATATTGGTGTGGTAGTGATACAAAACTGATGTAGTCAAATGGGATCGATAGTTTAATTGTGTTGCAGAGGACGGGGAGCTTAGGGAGAAATAATAATGGATAACGATAGGAGGAGGAAGAGACTTATGCTAACAGATAAAATATTAGATATGGTAGAAGTTTTATTTCGGTCTTTCATAGAAATATTACCGAATATTCTTGAAGAATTGAATATGCATTGTTAAAATAAGATCCGGATCAAGAATCGGGTATGAACAGTGAATTTTTAAAATTTGGATAATTGAAATTTTTCGATTATATTTGTTTGCGCTCTGCTGCAAATCAAAATATTTTTTCCTAAACTTAAAAATAATTTTGAGAATAAAATTTTTTTTTAGCAGAATCATTAAATTTAATCATGTAGATTGATATTGAAACTTACCAACCTAACTTTTTATCTAGCTTGATTTTTGAATTACACCGAGAACTGATCTAAAGTGAATTATTCAATTTAATGAGTCCAAAAACAACTTGAATAACCGGTAAAAATATAACATAACTTTTAAAAAAACTTTAAGATAATAATTTATTTGTATATATTGAGATGATGCTAGATTGGATCAATCTCGGTCACCTTGCAACCTTAGTCATGGACTTCAATAGATTTAATAATTTTATTATTTTTATAAATTATTTTTATTTAATTTTATTATAACATTAGATGGTTTCAAAATCAAGCATCAACCATAAAAAAGATATTTATTTGAAGTCATGATAACTCTATAGAAAGCAGAAAAAAATAAATCATGAATTTCATTTCTCAACCAATCCAATATTGAATAAAAGAAAAATAAATAAAAAACAATTAGAAAAATTAAAGGACCAGAAACTAAAAAAAAACATATTAGGTTTGATGGGTAAACCCACTAAACCAATGAATTGGATCAATATGTCAAACTTGCAAACCGGTTAATGGACTTCATTGGAATTAATAACTTGTTTTTTATTATTTATAAACTATTGCTTATTTAACTATATGATAACAAAAATAGACAATCACAAATCTGAGCGTCAAACCAATACTGAGACTTTTTTAAGACTGTGATAACCTTATAGAAAATAAAACGAAACAAATTATGAAACTCAATTCTCAATTAGTCTAATATGAAAGGATGAAATTAAAAAAAAAATGAATTTACAAAAAAAAGAAACAAAAAGTTAAACTCGCCATACACGTCAACGGGCCCATAGACTTTCTAAAATTTAATAACATGTTTTTTTAAAACTATTTTTTTAACTATATAATAAAAAGAAAAATAGATAATCACACAATTGAGTTCAATTAGGAAAAAAAAGGTACCCCTCTAAGGTTATCTCGCCAACTTGCAAACCGAGTTATTGACTCCATAAAGTTTAATGACCTAGTTTTTTTTGAAATTATTTTTTATATAACTAATTTTTTTAAAAGTAGATCATATCGTGATATTGAAATATTTTTTTGATATTAACCTGATATTGAGATATTTTTTTGATACTGCAATAACCATATAAAGACAAATTATAATAAATTATCTACTCTAAATCCCCATAAATACATCAAATAAGAACTAAATTTTTTAAAAAATCAATAATCCAAATAAAAGAGAGTCAAAACACCAAAAAAAAACAAAAACATTATAAATTGATTTGAATTTAGGTTACAAGTCATTATGTTAACTTAATAAGTTAATGATATAATATATTTAAAATGATTTAATATGATAAATTTAAACTTGCCTCAATTTTAACATAATTTTTAATTAATTAAAAAACATAAAAAAATTTAAAAACATAAAAAAGTTTGTTAGCAAACATAATTTAAATATGTAAAATACAAACCAAATATAAAATCTTAAACATCCAAAAGAAAATTAAATTAGGGCCAGGTTATATAATTCACTAAAAACTCGTTTAAGTTGAACTAATTTCTCATGATCAAAGTTTTATCCAATTCAATTAGTAACTCGACACAAATTAGATCTCAAATTCAAGATTAACCTGTTGAGGCAGACCTGGTTTTTATAAAAAGGTACAATTTCATGTGTGTTTGGATTGAAAATGAAAAGTCTAATTAAAAAAAAAATTAAGGTAATTTCTATAATTATTCTGAGATATTATTGTTATACTACTTTTAAATATATAATATATTGAGAAGTTTTTAATTTATTTTCTCTTTCATTTTTTATTATCTTTTTTAATGAACTAATAAAGTAAATAACCATAGTTACTTCTAGAATAATCTATAATTTTTCAAATTTATAAAGTGATAAGAAAAATATGACAACACATTTTTTTATTCAATAGTAACACACTCTTTATATTAACCAACGATACTTTCAAATGTCTATAAGAACAATTGACATTTGTAATAGTTTAATAATAATTACTTACTACAATAATATATAGAATATTGCATCTTTTCTTGGTAAAATAATGGTATTGTAATGGAATTATGCTATACTATTAATAATCATTTTAACCACTCGAGGTGCCATCAATAAAAAAAAATTTATGATTCGAGTCTCATAAATTTTAAAATCATAAAAAAATTTATATGATCGTTAATTTTATGGCCTGTAAAATTAATTGAGATGCGTACAAACTAGTCCAAACATCCACGTTAATAAAAAAAAGTTATGAAACATATTAATTCGTGATTTTACATATTGGAAGTGAATAATATATTTTTCTTTTCTTTTCAATGTAATTTCAAAATCCAATTCTATCATTTATTATACTATTATAACATAATTAGTTATGAAGGGAAAATTTCTATATGTGTGATAAATAAATATATAGCTTATAATTGTAGGATATTGTGATTATAATAACTTACAAATAACCAAGAGAGATTGTAACTCAATTAGTATTTATGCTCTCTTTTCTAAAGAAATATTTAATTCAACTCTATCATTTATCAAAAATATATAGAGTGTGGAAAATTCATTGGACCACTAAAAAAATTTATTGTGAATTATAAGAGTGAATTGACAGTTTTATTCTTTATCAAATCAACTAAGAAGATTAAGCTCAAGGGTAGAACGATCTTTTTTATGTGATCTATTTGTTATTTTTATTTTGATTAGAGGTATATATATCTTTTTGTATTTCTTATAATAGTGAAATAAATTTAGGACCCTTAAAAGCAAAAAAAAAAAAAAAACACAGATAATTGGTTTCTAGGGAATTTTTTGAGATTTCACATTTTAGAAATTGAGCTTTATAACTTGGTCTCATGATTAAGGTTATATGTTTTGGCATTTTAACCCTTGTTAAATCAAGTTGTTGTTTTTTAAGAGATTTCGGTTTCATGACTTGGATTACAGGTCCTTCAACATTGGATTTGTTTTTATTGGGTTGTTCTCGTCTCATTACCCGGATCTCGAGTTTGGCTGGTTAATCCAATGACTCAATTATATTTTTTTAATTGATTTTTTTTCAATTTCATAATTTAATATTGTATTTGATTAGGAATTAGGTTTCATAATTTATTGTGGTTTGCTTTTTATTAGGTTATCCCGACCTTGTGACCTGGTAATAGTGTTTAACAGGTTGACCCAACTCATTTTTTATATCACTTTTCTTAATTAGAATTTTTATAAATTTTATCGTTCAATATTGGTTCCAACAAGCACAGTTGGAAATTGAGTTTCATAATTTGTTTTGATTTGCTTTCTATAAGATTATTTCAGTCTTATGACTAAAGTCATGGATTTGGCAGATTAAGCTCAGTTAAATCAAATTATTTTTTTTTTTTTATAAGGTTATCTTGATTTGATGATCCTGTTCATGAGCTTGACTAATTGACTCAGATTATTTTTTATGTTTTCTTTTAATTGATTTTTTTTAATCTCATCCTTCAATAATGAGTTAGTTAAAAATTAAAACTCACAATTTATTTCGATATTCTTTTTATGAAGTTATCTCGGTCTTAGTCTCATAACTCAGGTTACAGATATGACATGTTAACTCAGGTTGATCCAAGTCAAAATAATACGTTGTTATTTTAATATTAAAAAAAATATCATTTTGATATTTTTTAGTCAAATTATATTTTTACAAGTTGTATGAGTTGCTTTTGGATCCATAAAATAAACCAGGTCATATTTATATGATTTATTTTTTTTATTAAAAAAATATTAGTAACATCTAAATATTTATTTATATTAAAAAAAAATTAACGTAACTCTCAACGTAAGCATGCTATCTAGTTATTAGACTATGGGAGAGGTAAGATGCTTAAGAGAACATGCTCTCTCATAACCTTTAAAACTCAACCTTAAATTAAGCCATGAAGAATAAAATTAATGCAAATAACTGGCCTTTAAATGTTGATATTATTATACTAATGTCCTGTTTATTTATAGAAAAATAGTTTTTTTTGGAAAGTGATTTTGTTGAAAAGTGAATTTCAGAAAAATAAATTATTTTTTGATGTTTGGTAGTGTCATGAAAAGTAAGTTGGAAAATATTTTCTAGTATTGGTTATGTCATGGAAAATAGCTTATTAATATTTTTTTCAAGTTTATTAAAATAATAAGGAATAAGTCTTACAAATTAAAAAGTTGAATTAAAATGGAATTGAAAAAAATCTAATTCATAAATTATCTCAAATAAAATAAATAATAATTAAAATAATAGAGATCAAATATAATAAATAAAAAAAATTAAAAGATGATGAAATTAAAATAACAATAATTACAATTTCATAAATTATTTTAAATAAAATAAGTAACAATCTAAAGAATAAGGACCAAATTTGATAGATAAAAAATTTTAATTTAAAAAATAATAAGAGAAAAGTAAATAACAATCATAAAAATAAGGACCAAAGTTAATATAAAAATCAAATTAAATCAAATTTTAAGGGATGAATTTAAAAGAAAAAAAAAGATTCAAACAAAATATATAGTAATCAAAAGTTTGAGGATCAAATTTGACATAATCAGGATATTTTTAATTTTTTTACAATTTCTGAAAAGTGTTTTCCACCCAAAATAAAAAAAAATATTTTCCTGAAAATCAAGCCAAATTTTTCTTTGACAGGAAAGTGTTTTCCATTGACGTGAAAATATTTTTCATTGATCAACTTTCCTAATAGCAACAAATATAAAAAAATTTAGAAAGTAGTTTTTCAAAAACCACCAAGAACAAACACACCCTATTATATATCTTTTTATTTTCTATTCTTTTCAAAAATAAACTTAGAATCCGATGTACCGCTCGTTGAGGCAATAACGAGTTTAATTTATAATAGAATTTTACGATCAAATGGAAGTTTTTATTTATATATATTTTTATTAGATAACAAAATATATTTTTGAACTAATTAACGCATAAAAAAATCTTACTTCTAAATCCCTTGGTCGAAAATGTGAACAAAATACTGTGATCAAATCTTGAAGATGATCACGAGAAACAATGAATGTACAAAAGGAGCCGTGCGCTCCTAGTGATAACCAATTTTGAATTTTAATTGATTATATTAAATTATCTGCAGGTTAAAATTGATTTTTAAAATATTTTTTATTAAAATATATATTTTTTATTTTTTTAAATTTATTTTTAATATTAACGTATTAAAAAAAATATAAAAATACTAAAAAAAAATCAAAAATTAATAAAAAACTAGTTTAACCGCAGCCTCAGAACTGAAACATTTAGCGACCTGAGTGTGTTTTCTTAACATAATATGGTTTTTTTTTCTTCTAATGTCGAAAGCAGCATTGATCGTGTGAAATTGTCAACAGTTGTGGTTCATTCTCCTAGCTCGTGCTGGTGATATTTCTAGGGTTTACTCAGAAGATGGAAATAAGAATTAAAACAGGAACCGGAGAATTGAGTTTTACAAATGTATTCTGATCCCTAAAAGTCACCTGCTCTTCTTGGATTACTTTCTGTTGAAGCATTCCCTGATAATATCTCTACTCTTAGACTTGCATGGTTACAAGCTCAATCCTTGCAATAAAATTACATCAAACAATAATGATTAATCCCTTGCTACGGTTGCAGAAAGTGCAAGTAGGTATCTTGTGAATCAATCTTGTCATATTTCACGCAAATCCCACCAGCATGGAAGGAACAGCAGCGGCAAACTGTGCTTTACTCGTGGGGTTGTGCTAGAAATGGCTTGAAAGTCAATAGCAACCCAATGAACTGGACCAAATTTAGTACGAAGAAAACCAGTTGATCACCTGCATTTCAATAAACCAAGTATAATTGCTCAACTCTCAAGGAAACAGAAGCCATTTTATTTTGTTTTTGACACCTATTCACACCATACAGATCGGTGAATGTCACTATAGTACCGATCAAGGAGAGTCATATGTTCATAGAAGATTGGCATGATATGTGACCAGGACGCCCATGAACAGCACCTCACCCCTCGTATTGTAAAGCTTAAAAATGCGGTTTTATAAGGGGACAAAAAAAATAGATAGACCTGAAATTTCCAGAATGGTGCTGATGAATATGAGCCAGTGTGGGTAGTTCACCACCGAACTGCAGAGTTTAGTTTTACTCTGGACCTAGCTCTGAGTTGAATCAGATGCTTAAAACCCACTACAGTAACATATTATGAATATCTCCCTATGCTGGTTAAAAGACTAGGAATTGACTTTTGATGATTTATCAGCTTGGTGCAGAAAGGCTCCCGTTACGTGCAAAGATTTAATGATATGCTATTAGCATGCCAGAGGTTAAGAGGTCTTCATGCAACAAACGGTTAAAGCCTATATCCAAAACATTTCAGAAAAGAAAGGGATGGGTTTTATGGTCCATGAAGTGGAAGATGACAGAGAAATGTAAGCACCTGGGAGAAAGGCAGCAACTTGTCGCTTTTGTGCCCAAGAAAAGCTGTAGAATTAATACAAAAATAGCATTCATATGTCATTACCACCGGATATTCAGAAAGCCAAACCCATAACTGTCCCAGAACACACTGGCAATCACATATTATTAAATGCAAAACCCAAATCTATAACTAACTGTAAGTCTGTAACACTTCACTTACAGGGCACCACCTCCTGCAGGTCCAAATGCTTTGAAAACAGACATTGCAGTCATGGAAATGCCATTAGCAGCAGCTCTCTGACTTTGGGGCTACAGCAACAACATCCAGAGTTTAAGAATGAGCCAGTGAATTATCCAAAAAAAAGAAAAAGAACAGAAAAATCCAGAGAAAAGGAAGTGAAGCATTGGCCCAAACAAAAGACTTGGAACTTGCCACTGCGTTGTTCTGCAATATGAATAATCCAGTGACAAGAGTCACCTGCAAGATAGTGAACAAGTCGGCTTGTAAAATCAGATGTGAAAAATTCTCTATGCTTGTAATTTCATTGAAACCAAAATTACAAGAGCGTGAAAGGATGTATTCTGCTGAGTCCAAAATTCAGTTGACAATGTTAGGAAAATGCGAAAAATTACAAAAGACTTTCCAGGAAAAATGCACTTACAGATAGAGTATTCCGTAAGACGGATGCAATATTTATTACTAAATGCAGGGTTATTCCTGACAGCATAGTTATATAAGGATAACTTGCTAGCAGTGGTATTGATACAGCCTGAAAAAGAAAATGATCAATTAATTTTACATTAAAGGGATTAAATAGAATTACCAAAACAAAACAGGCAAATGAAGGTTTACCGCTGAAAGGCGTGTCACCGTAATAGGTCCAAGTACTTTCTCAATTGGTGGATACAATAGAAGCTGGAACAGTAAGAGACCAAACCCTAAACACACAAGAAAAAATATCAGCAAATGTCTTCAAAGACCCCCCTTGACATAAGAAGCCTATGCAGTATAGCAAGCTGTAAAAATGTGATCAATTAAAGTATCTGTTCCATCTTTGTTCTATGGTTCTAAGCTACCCTCAAGGAGTGTCCATTACCATTAGCTTAACTCATAAATTTCTAGGAGCTCTATAATTTTGCATCACACTAAGAATAACAACTATGAGAATAATGCTACTAGCTAGACAGCAAACTAATCTACAAAATCTAATTATTTATTGCCATTACGATATTGAGATGTAGCAGCACATGGTGATAAGACAACCATAAATGATACATGAGCGTGCTCACCAGAAATTGCTAAAACTTCACCAACATCTTGTGACGAAAAGCTCAGCCCTCCATACTTTTTGTCACTAACTGCCCAAAGTGAGAATATCTGTACGCAAAATCGAAATGTCAAGTTAAACCACTTGTATAATGATACTATAAACAACTAACATATTTTGGAAAAAGATGTTGATTCCATAAATCAAAAGAACCATAAAAGAACCAGAGAAGTGTTTTAGGAGCCTGCTTAATGGTGTCTAGATGGTAAACTCCTATGTCTCTCCATTGTAGACGAATACTTTTCATCTCTTAATCTACGAGGAGCCATAAAGGATGAAGACATAGTTTTGATGGTAAAACTTTAAACTAGTGCTTCAAACCCTTTCAGGTTTTTTCAATGATGTAAGAGTAAATATGGTTCAAAATGCAAGGGTAATATGCTATGATAGAGACATGTGAAAGTTAACATCCTTTGTTAAGCTATGATGAAGACACACAAGCATATGGAGGGAAAATAAGTACTTTAAACCAGAGCTTCAAAGCCGTATCAGACTTTTCAGTGATGTCAGGGCTAAAAAGGTTCAAAGAACTAACAACATGTGCATTCATCCAAATGTTCAATATAATAATGCAAAGTTAAACTGAAAGGAAACCAACTTACCTCAGCATAAGCTATCTCTTGAAGAGAGAAAACACAATACACAACGATGACAGACATTAAGGGCCAATTCCTCAACAGATTTGCTTTCTGGGATATTTTTCTTTCCTCGACTTCAATAACATAATCCTTTTCATCGGATTCCTCTGCAGAAGCTTCCAACACATCACATGAATCACATCTTTTGTTTACCTTTTTGTCATGCATGTGCAGTGTCTCCTGCATTTACATATATTCTGTTAGGTACTATACCAAGAAACTACACTGCTGCTATCAACATCCATGTGGACAATGCTTGTACCAAGGTTGTAAAACAGCCAGAAATATAATGCACTGCAGAGAAGATATCTTCTGTTTTTTTTAATCAGAGATTGAATGTAAGATTATTTTAGCAACATAAACAACCATCTAGATTGAACAGATAACATCAACAAATACAACATCATCTTGTTGTTTTTGTCATAAAGATACTACACATTGCAGAATAGGCTTTTTGGCATAAGTGATGAACAGTGGATATGTCCAGGAAGATTAGAGTATTCGTCAGTGGCATAACATGTGGGATGTGGGAGGAGAAAAGATTCAAACTCTTGAAGGTGTACTACGTTTGTAATGATGACAGTGTGGATGAAAACCTTGGTCCTCTATTCGTTTTCTTTCTTTTATTTCAATCAAAGAAGACTATTCCAAATGATGTCAAGGGCTGCTACTCGAGAAAGCTCAAAAGCACTAAATATCAGTCCAATGATGAAAGATAATGGTCAGGTGCCTATTGAAACTTACAGGAAGCCACCAACAAGCTACCAAAACTCCCACAGCATAAACTGATATAACAAGGCAGGGTAAGAAGTAGGGAAACCTGCAATATGCATGCATATGTCAGAACTAAAAATTAACCTAGCAACAAAGAATAGAATCTTCATGGAATAAAAAGCTGATGGAATAAAAAAAAAAAAAAAACAGTAACTGAATAAGAAATGTTGATTACCTCCCAAAAATTGAGCTCTCAGCAAATAGATTTGGAAAATTTTCCGCAGGCTGATACCATCAATACACCCCCACAAAATAAGTAAGGAACCTTAAAGAATCTTAAAAGAAAGAAGGAAGAAGGAAGAAGGAAGAAGGAAACAAGGAAGAAAAATGAATGGTTCCCGGAAACATGATTTCTAACTTTTTTTAGGAATGAAAAAAAAAGAAAAAGAAATTCAGGAAACAAACTTCTAACATCTAACAAGAAGCATACAGAAAAAAGAATTTGTGATTTTGGAAAGTAACAAACAGGACATGGTCCTTGATAAATTAATGCACTTAACTTATGATAAATCAAACATATGCTGAAGCATTTGATTACACAACTTAGACACACCAAATGATACGACTGTATCTAAATGTTTTTGACGAAGCAGCATCTGCATCATGTCACTGGCAATGCATAATTAAGATTTAAGAGAGCTCAAAACATTGAGAGACTTTACAGAGCAAGTGTTATTGATGTCTCAATTAATAGCGGTGAGAAGTTCATTATCCACTAATTAAGTAGCCTTCCAGTATATCTTACACCTAAATGAGCTAAGTTGAGCTCATAGAGTGGGTACAGAGAATATAATCAACCAAGAAGAGTTCTAATATTTCATGTTTGATGATTTTCCAATATTTGTGAACTGAAGATAGAACGTTACCACTGCCTGTAGTTAATTTAGAGGCACTGCAAATAATTTGAGAAGAATTACTTAAGCCCTATTTCTCTATCAATCTAAGAATCATTACAGTGAAACAAATATGCAACTGGTACAATAGATAATCACAGAAATTTTTAAACAGAACAATATCTTGAGCAGGCACCATTTTAAAATTCTTTTGAACATGTGTATGATAAAACTTAACCAGCAATCCGAATTAAGCAGCGAAGTATAGCAGATGTGGTGCACTGGCTCTACCATATGGTAACCAAAAATCCAACTATAAAATGTACCCAGGATCCTGCCACTGAAAACCATTCAATTATTCAATATATTTTCACCCAAAATGTCCACACCTGAGCAAGAAAACCTCCAATAGCAGGGCCAATAATCATTCCTATGCCTCTCGACGTACTGACCTGAAATTGGTAGTCCAGTTTAGACTGTTTACTTTAAATGATGCATCCACAACCATAAAATACTGCCAAAGAAACTGTCTTACAACTGATAGAGCCACAGATCGATACTCTTCTCTACAGACTTCGGAAGCATATGCCTAGAGTGCCAATAAGTAAAGGTTACAGAGCACAGAAACAGTATAATGAAAACTTACAAAAACTTTGAGATACATGTTCTAAGAAATATGTTTTATGTGTCTGAACGTATGTGCATAAGTGCAGCATTTGCAATGCGAATACCCTAATTGTGCCAAGTAGACTATTGAAACATCCAAGAAGAAATCTCATAGAAAGTGCCATCCAGAAGCTTGTACTGAGGCCAAACAGAGCATTGAGCACAACCCTGAGACAAAAATTATTATCAACACAAACACAACAGTTTCAGATGAATAAGATTTGAAAATGCACAAGAGTAATTTCTTCAATGATAGAACTCTGAATGGTGAAGTTTTAAAACTGCTTACACTGAAGAGGTCCCTATCAATATAATAGGTTTCCGACCATATCGATCAGCTAACCACCCCCAAAAGAATGATGTTAATGCTCTTCCAATCATAAATGAAGATCCTAGAGGAAAGACAAGTAGGGGAGACAAAACAATTTTTAGCCAGCACTCTCATAATAAACACTAGCTGTACAAAAAAGTATAGTTAAGGCATGAAATAGCAGCAAACATTACCCACAAATCCTGCATAGAAACCAATATCCTCCTCTCTCTCAGCAATATGAAAGTCCCTTATCTGCCAAAAACCCAAAAAAAAGGAAGCAAAAAACTGCAGATAATGAAAATGCCTTGAAGCTTTAGGAGGCCACAGCAAAAGGTCCCTTATCATGACATGAATTTGTTTGAAAAGGAGAGTGAGAATTACATTTTGAAAAGGCTAATTCTGTACATCATGAAGATCAATTCAGACGTTACATAAGAGACATAAGCATGAGTTTTAACTGAAATGTTACATACCATGAAGTAAATGAATGGGAACAGTGAAGATATTGGCAAAGCTGACAAAAAAAGATAGCAGTGTTATAGAGGTTAATTGACAAATATTTGGCTTGGCAACCCCAAGAGATTACCTTAAAAAAGAACAAGAACAGAGATTTGGAATAAAGATTTTTAAGAATAGGGATCGCTTAAAAATCCATAATAGACATCGACAGAAGAAATTAATCCCTGTTAACTTCACAGGTCAGTATCATCAATCTTAAACTGCATGATAAAGAATTGAGTACACTGCAGAAACAGTAACAGGAAAAGCGAAACCAGTCAAGTCCTAATGGCAATCAACTACAAAAGCAAAAAGCAACCACTATTTCTTGAAAATTTTATTATCAGGAATAGAAAATTGATTAAACTTGCCAATTTGAATTAAGAAATAATCAGAAAGGTATGATCATATACATGTACAGTTGTACTAGTTCAGGTTCAACTCTTCAAAAGATGAAACCCTGAGAGGCAACACCATGATTCTTTGAGAGTTCATGTTATTCCTAAGACTTTTTTTTTTTTTTGCTTTTCCCGATTATTTCCTTGAATGCATGCCATATTCCATCTGCCATCTGCCCACATACCACAAACCAAGTGATCTAATGCTAAATTGTTAAACACCAATAAACACAAAGCAAAACCCATGTTGATTAAAGATTAAAACGACTAAACTGAGTCCAGAAATTGGAAGAAAACAACTGATATACGAGCAACATAGAGCAGAGTGAAGGTGGATATGAAAAATTGAATAAGTAAACACGAAAGGGTAAAACAATAAACATGTTACAAAGAAATGAAAGAAGGTGCATGGATGGATGCACCTGTGCAGAGAGAGACGATCCAAATATAGGACAAGTTTCTGTAAGGGACACCTCTTTGCTCTTCATTGAGACGATCAATCTTACAACCTGGGCAATTCTCATAGTATTCTTTCGTCGTTTCTAATAAAGCATTTCTATTCTCAGTCCTAGCCATCACTCCAAACTCTGTTTCTAGTATTGTAAAAATTTGATGGATGACTATATATCTTGACCTTGTAACTCAGATATTATTATTATGGCAGGTTGGGAGAGAATTTGAAGAGCCATCCTTGCTGAAATTTTGAGTTTAAGAAGGGGATGATACAGCACCAAGCATCAAGCACCAAGTTTTGATTTTTGAGTGTGGCACTGTGGCTGACTTTTTATTTGGCTACAGTAGATGCTTTTTGTTTGTGTACTTTGTGGAGGTAATCCATGCTCATGCAAGAGGTTTGACGGCTGCCTCTTTTGTCCATTTCTTCTCTTCATTGGATGTTGTTCCTCATGCAACTTATTAATCTCACTCCTCCATGCCCGCGTTTTCACATTGACTTCCAAACGGGATCAGATAAATTTTGAATTTTTTTTTAAATTTTTTATTATTTTAATATTTTAATATTAAAAATAATTTTTTTAAATAAAAATATATTATTTTAATATATTTCGAGTGAAAATATTTTAAAAATTAACATTACACTTCCTAAATACAAAAAATAATAATTCCAATGATAACCTAGAGTTAAACTATAAAGTTAAGAGATAGATTTAGATTAAAATATTTTACCTGCAACACAAGTCATGAATTTAGTTGTGTTTAATAAAAAAAGTTAAAAAAATAATTTTTTTATTTAATCAAATAAAAATAAACACGGTGCGGGAGTGATTCAATTAAATTTAAAAAAGAAATATTATGTAGGGTTTCAAAAAAAAAATACATGTTAATATTAAAAAAAAGTCAATCTTTTCTTAAAACCAAGTAAAATTTAAGTAAGATTTAATATAAAAAATTACAAAAAATTGTTTAATTTATTTATTTTAATCAATGTCAATTAAAGTCGTACCTGCCCAGACACCCCACACATGCATTCAATTAATAGACTTAAATTAATCATATAGTAGGTGGTTCAATAGTAAAAGTTTGGGATTAAAGTTTTGCTTCCCTTGTGATCTCATGTTCGAGTTTTGTAATTGCTAATATTGATGGTCAATGGAGGTTTACTCTTGATCGTTAACTTTAGGGTTTGTAGGAATTAATCGAAGTATGCGCAAGCTAATCCAGATATCCCGTGAATAAAAAAAAATTAATAGACTTGAACTAATTTTAATTTAAATTAAAGATAAAAGGAAAAAAAGTTAAAAATAGGGAAGATAACTGGAAGCAATTATGGAATGGGTCATCTAGCTGTTGGTGTAGCCTCGTGAACTGGATGGATGGCTTTTACCATTTTCTAAATATCCCACACGTTTATCTATCGAGGTATTATATGATGTGAGCATTTTCTATACCGATTTATTTAAAGAAAAAAAAATCAGCGAAGTAAACGCGAAATGCAAAGCTAATACAGGGGCAGACAAGATTGTTAAAATTACGATTTTAACACGGCACGAAAAATACAAAACAAACTCGGATCGTAAAAACGGATCGTAAAATCGTAAAGAATTTTAAAATACATTAACAAAAAATTCATATTTCAAATACATAGTTCAACAATTCAAGAATCAACTCAAATCAGCCTTGTAATCAATCCAAACATTTTATGATTGTAATTAACCTTTTGTTATACATAACAATTCACAAAACTATAATATTTTCAATGTGCTTCAGTACATATACTATACAATTAAATTTTTTGTAAAATCATTCCATCATTCCATCAATAAAATCAATTCCATCCTATACTGAAATGGCATCCTAAAATCATTTCATTATTCCACAGCCCACACCACACAGACATAGAGCAGCAGGCAACAACAACTAATTAATTCAATTCAATTCAACAGTCCACAATATACTGATGAGGGACAGAAAAACATTCCATCAATTCCATTTAATTCATTCAATCAATTCAATTCAAGGGACAAAAAAACATTATAAATGGACAAATTACAGGACCAACAAAATCATTCCATCAATTTTTATTCAAAATCATTATCAGGACCGGCAAAATCAACATTCAAAATTTGTAATTACAGGATGAGGGGAATGTACAATTACACGGCAAAATCAAATATTGCAGTTTTATATTTTAAAGGCTGAAGTCTGAAGATACAATTACAGGGGAACAATTTACGGTGAAGAGGAGCCGTTGATGATGAAGGCTGAAGAGGAGAGCGATGTCGCCTGCTGCTGTTGATGAGAGGAAGCCGTGAGCTGTTGATGATGGGAAAGAAAAGAGATCGTTGTCGACTTGCCGCTGTTGATGGAGATTGAAGAGGAAGCCGTGAGCTGTTGAGGAGATCGTCGCTGCTGTTAATGAAAAGGAAGCCGCGACCGTGAGCACTGATGACTGGAGTGAAGACTGGACTGATGACTGGAGTGAAGAAAGAGAAGGAGTGAAGACTGGACCGTGACAGTGACCGTGATCGTCACCGCTTTTGTGGTTGCCGGTTGGTTATTTAGAGAAGGAGATTAGGGATTTGTTCGGTGAAAAGGAAGAAAGAAATTTGTTCTGCGCGATGACTGGAGTGAAGACTTTGAAGAATTGGCGTGACTGTGCATTTACACAACCAATAGGCGCCGGACAGCTGGAGCATGGGGGGACAATTTTCTTCAGTTTATGCGTTTTGGTGAAATCGCAAAATCGGTCCTGAAATTGCGATTTTGTGCGATTTCACCCGATTTCAACGATTTCACCCGATTTCAACCCGATTTCACCCATTTTTGATTTTTTCAAACGATTCAGCACGCAAAGCATGTTTTGACTCGTAAAATCGTACGATTTTACGAGCCAAAACGCAATTTTGACAACCTTGGAAGCAGAAGCCAAGGGCAAACAAAAGAAGAAAGTGTAGATGGGACTGCCTGGTGGTTCCATCGCAGAAGTGTATATGGAGTGAAAGGTCGAGAGTTAGTCATCCTGCAATGGAGTGGTGCATGGGGTGTGCTGTGATTCTGTAGAAAAGTAACAGAAGCAGAGGAATGGATTCACACAACAATTTTCTTTCCAGGGATTCCATCGTATTGTAAGAACAACACTGATTTGGTGTTCATGCCATAAGAGCTCAGTAAGTCTGCGAGGAAACCGAAGGCATGTACTACCTGGTTTCCTAAGCTCTTCATCAGAATTATAGCTTGAAAAAATCTAAGCTTTGGCAAAACTGTTTTGTGAGGGTGGGGCAAAAGCATTGCGGGCATCCTCCTATCTAGGTTCAAATTATAGGCCTTTGAGGAGACAAGATGTATAAGAATGGCAAGAACAGAAGTAGGCTTATATGGGGAGTTAAAAAAATGATTGTCAGTGATTTTTTTCATCTATATATCTTTGCAATTCTAAAGTTTAGTCAAAGTGTGTGAAACAGGAACTCATCTTTGCCAAATTCACAGGAGTGTTATGCAGTAATAGAAAACCAAATAACAGTAGCAGATCGAGTAAAGGCCAAGGGAAACAAAAACATTATGGAATGGCAGCAACACCATCAACCACAACTTGTTTAGTTTCATACATTTGTATTCATAGCCATAGAATAAAATCTTTGTGGCAGCATAGTCAAACAGAAAGAGGAAGAACTGGAAATGGAAAGTGACAGAAGCAGCACTGTAGGCATAATACGGCATGTCTAAACTTTTAGACATAGAGGAACCAACTCAAGGCAAACAACGTAAGAAAAGAAAAAGCAGCAGCTTGAGGACATCTCTTTAAAAATCACAGTAATGCACCCAAGCAAGACTAAAATGGTAAATGCTGATATAAACGAAGTTGTCGATGATTAGCATGTGTGTAACGTACATGAGTGAAATGGCCCCAGTCGACAAAGTTATTTTCCCCTTTGACCAAGCTGTCAGGCACCTCCTTATAAGATCTGCTGCAAAAAAAAGGGCAAGTATGAGTTACTGAAGCGTGGACTTAATATTTCCAAGTGAGAGTATATGTGGAGCAAAATAAATCAGCAAACATGGAAGTGAAACATTTTTTAAAGAGAAAGGAAAAGGAGAAACCGGCCTAGGGTACTTAGGTTTTGGCTTTCCGGGTTATATTTTAAATTTGTTAGAGGTATTTTTGACCACTAGATCAAGAGCTAGGCTTCGAAATTACACTATATATTCTTTTTATTTTCCTTGTTTTTGTTTTGGTTCTTTCTAGAATTTGAATCTTTGTTTTTGTTATCGATTTTCTTCACATCTAGCACTATGGTTTGTGATAATTAGGGTTTCTTGAAAAGAAAAAAAACCTATTGTCCAAAAAAAATTTTGTTGTTGCATCGGGACGGGATTTATATATATACTGATTTGGGTAAAAGATGGTTCATTCGGCTCGGTTTAAATAAGTTTAAGTAGTTTCAGTTTCTCCTACTTGTTTCTAGCTTTGATTAAATTATTTTTATAGCTGAGAGATAATTTTTGTATTAATTTTAGTTTTTCATGTCGTTAATTAACTCTGTTGTGTCTTTGTCTTGTCGTAAAGTATTTTATGAATTGTTATAGATCCTTGAGTGAAACATGAGAGAAATGTAAACACGTGAGGGAATGAGTGAAAAAGATATATTTCTTGTTAACTTACCAATTTCTCTTATTTAAAAATGTCCGAGTTAAGCAATAACATGATACTATAGAAAGGAGGAAATTACAAATTACAAATTTGAATTCAATAATAGTTATAATTTGACAATAGTATAATCCAACAAATTCTAATTCAATAAAATTTATAATTTGATACTAGTGTAATCCAACAAATTCAAATTTCCCAAGTTGTGATATTTCTATTTCATAATTATTGGTGATAAAATATGAGTTTCAATACTTAAAATCAAGTTAGTGGCGAAAAGAATCCTCACACAAAAGCATTATGCACACAAATGGAAAACAAGTTATGAATTTTTGTTATTCTATTTTATATAGTGATGAAAAATATAGTTATTGTCCACTGTCAGAATCTAAAATTAATTTTTTAATTTACTTATAATATCCAAGATCTTATTCATTTTTATCCACTATTTAAATCTACTATTTGCAAAACTGTAGAGATGGATGAATAGATGTTAAAATTGAACAAAAACAAAAGGTTAAACTATTCCCACACCAAATGGATGATAAGAAATCAAGTTGAAATTCTACCAAATCATAATTTTTCATTAATTAGCTATTAAACACAAACATGTCAAAATAATTTGACTTTTCCCTGATTTAACAGCCTTAATCACAACATATTTAATATTACATGTAATTTTTGGACAAAAAAAAAATCAAGAATTCAAGGTTAAGAAACTTCAAAAGAAGAGAGAGAGAGTGCACCATAGTTATCAGACCCGACTCGAGGGTTGACCCGGCCAAGAAGCCGGGTTTTGGGTTACACGGGTTGACCTGAGTCAAGCCGAATCAACCTAGAAAATTTTTTAAAAAACTATTTAAAGTTTTAATATTTCATATGAAAAATTAAAAAACAATCCATGTAAATATATGTTATATATGTTATAAATAATGAAGTTTAAAAGATTATTTCAAAAGATTTTTTATCTCATATTGAAAAGATACTATGTTACTATGTTATTCTTTTAAGTTGAAGTATTTAAACCAAAAGGGTTTTTTATCCCACATTGAAAAAAACATAATTTTTTTTCTTATGAACATATAGTATATATACTAAAGGGCTTCAAATCCCACATTGAAAAAATAAAATATTCTTCTAGTATTTATATAGTGAACTTTGAAAATGGTTAATAACTAACTAAAAACTATTAATAAAGAGGGGTATCTGGCGGGGAGAAAAACACATTTGAAAAAATAACTGGGTTTTAATTGGGTTTTGCCGGGTCACGAGTCAACCTGACAGGTCAATCGGGTTTTTGTGCGTCCCAGTCTTTTGCCTTACTCAGACTAGTCCAGCTATCAAGTCGACTAGGTCCTAGATTGACCTGTTAGGCCAGTCCAGATTTAATAACTATGGGGTGCACCAACTTTGAAAGACCAAAGACCAAAAAAAAAAAAAGATAAAAGAAAAGGATGGAGGGGGGAGGTTGCAACTTGCATGAGAGAAGAGGGAAGACTGGAGGGGAAAGATTACTAGAGAGGAGACAGTATGGTTTAGGGTGGCTTACTGGTTGCAGGAGGTGAGAAGAAATTAGGGTTTCTAAAAAAAAAGACATTTCATATTGTTTGCCTGTCTAATTTAAAAATTAGGGGCTCAAGTTGAGCCGGTTTAGTTGAATAACTAGTTACATGACCCGCGTGATGCCGCAGGTTAATTTTTTTGTATAAAAAATATCAAAAAAGGCTAATATCTAAGAGTGTTAGGTCTTTTTGCAAAGTTATACCAAAGAGTCTTGGGTTTGGTTACAACACCTGACCCAAGAGTAATATTTATAATATTAATAATAACATTAAACTTGCATGACCCAAGTTTAAGTGAATCTGGCTGCAATACCAGATTCAATAGCCTTGCATGTGGTTCTGGCTGCAAGGTCGTGTCATACAAGTGTGATAATTAAATAGATTAATTAAAAAGAAAAAAACAAAGAAAAAAAACCAACATGAAGAAAAAAACTAATGAAGAAAAAGAAAAAAATATGAATTAATTGGGTTAACCCTTCAAACTAGGTTAACCCGTCAAACCTGGGATTCGTGCTGTGAAAGTTTGATAACTAAATAGGAAAAAAATAAATTAAAGGGCTAACATAGAATTAACTGGGCTAACCCGTCAAACCAAGTTAACTCATCAAACCCGGAATCTGTGTCATGAAAATTTGATAATTAAATAGAAAAAAATTTAACATTAACAAACTAAATTAAACAAAAAAATAATTAAAAAGAAAAAAAAATTCTGGGTTAACTCGTCAAACCTGATTAACCCGTTAAACCCGGGATCCGTATCATGAAAATCTGATAACTAAATAAAAAAAATTACATTAACAAACTAAATTAAATAAAAAAATTATTAAAATAAAAAAACAAAAAAAAATTGATGGATTAACCTAGAATTAACTGGGTTAACCCGTCAAACCAGGGATATGTGTCATGAAAGTCTGATAACTAAATAGAAATAAATTTAACATTAACAAACTAAAATAAACGAAAAAAATTAATTAAAAATAAAAAAAGCAAAAAAAAAATTTCGGATTAACTCGTGAAACCTGGTTAACCCGTTAAACCCGGGATCCGTGTCATGAAAGTCTGATAACTAAATAAAAAACAATTAACATTAACAAAGTAAATTAAATAAAAAAATTATTAAAAGAAAAAAAACAAAAAAAAATTGACGGGTTAACCCAGAATTAACTAGGTTAACCCTTGAAACCAGGTTAACCCGTCAAATCTGAGATATGTGTCATAAAAGTCTGATAACTAAATAGAAAGAAATTTAACATTAACAAAATAAAGTAAACGAAAAAAATTAATTAAAAAGAAAAAAAGCAAAAAAAATAATTTGGGTTAACTCGTCAAACTAGGTTAACTTGTTAAACCCGGGATCCGTGTCATGAAAGTCTGGTAACTAAATAAAAAATTAACATTAACAAACTAAATTAAAAAAAAATTTATTAAAAGAAAAAAAACAAAAAAAGAAGAAAAAAACCCCGAAATGAATAAAAAAACAAAAAAACAAAGGCATTAATGTTTTACTGTGGACTGCACTGTGCAGTCCACAGTAAAATACTGATGCATTTTAGTATATGTTATAATATCAAAGTTTTTAAACCAAACCCAATCTAAACAAACTTTTTTTTTTGTTATTCAAATTTTTTTTTTATCACCCTTGTAGGATAGGATTAAGAGAGAGATAGGTTTATCCATGCCAACTAGCATTATGCATCATGTCATACATGTGCAATAATTTATTGTATATTGATTAAATATATAACGTATTATTAAATTTTTGGTAAAAGTACTCAATGAAAATACATGAATACTTTGAAAGTGTTTGAAAATACGATAATGTTTATTTTTTAAAATATTTTTTACTTGAAAATACATTAAAATAATTTATTTTTTATTTTTAAAAAATCATTTTTGATGTTAACAAGATCAAAATAATCAAAAAACATAAAGAATTAATTTTAAACAAAAATCATTTTTTTTTTCAAATTTTGTCTAGTTCCTGTTTGAAATGCAATACCAATAGGGGCTTCAATGGAAAGATTTTTAAACATGCACTTAAAATAGAAACAATAAAAAAAGAAAAGACATGTACTTATTTTGCACTAGGAGGTAAATATAATTCCTAGTTTTTGTTTCAATCATTTCTTGGTTTGCTTTCAGTGTGTTTGAATTTAAAGCGAGCCCTTCAAAAATCTATTTATTTATATATTTTTGTAACATGCTGATTTGATAGTAAATTATTATTCAATCACTGAATTTTTAGTGAAGTTAATTCTTTTAATTAAAAAAAAACTAATATTGAATCCAGATGCAGAGGTGAGTAAAAAACCCGAAAAACCAGAAAAAAAAATCAAAAAAATCAAACCATGAAAAAAAACCGATTAAAATTTTGAAAAAACTGACCGGTTCGATTCGATTTTGGTTTTGTAAGCCTGAAATCGAAAAACCGAACCCAAATCGAGCCAAACCAAAAAACCGAGCCAAACCGTTTTGAACTGGTTTTTGTCCAAAAAACCGAACCGAACTGAAACCGGTCGGTTTGAACCGGTTTTGGTTCGGTTTTGGTTTTTTTTTAAACATTTCAATTTAATTATTTATTTTTAATAAAAACCAAACCAAATTGAAAATAATCACCCCTAATTAAATCCCTATAATTTTCATATTTGTTTGCCGCTTAATTATTATGTTGCTTTTTCACAATCTTAAAATGTTATTCATTTCAAATCAAAATTTATAATCTCACATACTCCAAACAAAATGGATTTAAAAGGATAATTCATGTATTTTTTTAAAAAAAATTTAACTATCATCAACTTTTATAAAGGAAGTAACTTTTGATTATTAAAACCAAAAGTACACAAAATAAAAGTAAAATAAAATATAGAGATTAAATTATAATCTATTCCTACTTGAAATATGGATTAACCTATCTAAAAGACTAAAAATCCATGAAAAAGAAACGAAGTTAATTATAATTTGTACTTTATTAGAATCAAATAATTAATTTCTCAAGTAAATAATCTCTTAATTGGTCTTGACCATCATGAATTATTAGTTTTTTCCTTCAAAAATATATTTTTTTCACAACCAAATTTCCTCATCTTACCCATGTGAGATAAAAGTCTAGTTTTCTTAATTTTATTTTTAGAAATATTAAATTAAAAAATTTAAGAAAAAAAACTAAATTATAAACAAATTTAGTTTTAAAGGAATTAAACACATAGTTTTTGCGTTAATCAATCATCGTCCTCCAACGAACAGAACCATAACTCCACTCATGTTTCACGACTGATGTCTCCCTCCTTGTCCCAACAATAGAAAAATTCCACACAAGACGCCAACCAAAGTATAAACATTTTATGCAAGAAACACACCTCGGTATTATGCTCAGCAGTCATACCAAACACTATTAAATTGGAGCTTGAATTTCACTGTTTTAACACTGAATCCATGCGCCTGTGATAGCAGCAGCTAGAGCAAACACAAGCATCCATGGCTTCTTCTCATCTTCTTTGCAATACTTTTCATTTCCAACCATCTTGCAATCTATCAAGTAAAAGCAATATCTCTTCGTTTAAGCCCCGTGGGCCTTTTTCTTTTTGTCAACAACTTCAATTTCCAAAGACCCCAGTTGTTAAAGCCACAGGAAAGAAAGTAGAGGTGTGTGCTTTAGGCTTAAAATTCTTTGTTGTTTGTGTTTTGGGTTCAAAGTTTTGAACTTTTTTTGGGTTTTTTGAGGTTGTTTATTTGTTTTTGTTTTCATTTTACCATAGTTTGTTGTTTTTGCTTTGAGTTCAAGTTTTGAACTTTTTGGGTTTTTTATTTTGATTTTCTTGGTTGGTGGGGGCAATTTAGCTAGTGTACGATCCTGATGGAAGGATAAACAACTTGGCTGATGAGGTGGATAAACAGGCTCCTCTCTCAAGGCTCACTCTTTTCTCACCTTGCAAGGTTTGTTTTTTTAGTATTCTCATGCTTTGCTTGTGCTTGACTTTTATGATAATTGGGTTTGTTTTGTTTTCTTAATTTATTTATGTGCATTGTGGTATTGCTATTTGGTGTAGGTTAATGTTTTCTTGAGAATAACCAGTAAGAGAGAAGATGGGTATCATGATTTGGCTTCTCTATTTCATGTAAGTTTGTCCAAATTTAAGCAGTGTTTGCCTTTAGCCTTCTTTTTAGAGCTATGGACACCAGTGTATACAAGTTAATCGTAAAAAGGATCCATATTGATTTGGCGTTTTTTTAATGCTAACTTTAGTTTTAGTTTGATATATCATTTGAATCTTCAAAAATTCATAATTTGACCCCTTTTGCTCCTTCAGGTGATTAGTCTAGGAGATGTGATTAAATTCTCTCTGTCGCCATCAAAAAGTATTGATCGATTATCAACCAATGTGTCTGGTGTGCCCCTTACTGAAGATAATTTGGTAAGGCATAAATAATAGTGTTTTTGATGTTTTATTGATTTCTGATATGCTTGTGAACTTATTTTCTCATGATTTTCTTCATACAGATCATTAAAGCCCTTAATCTTTACAGGAAAAAGACCGGCACTGACAACTTCTTTTGGGTAAGAAGTGCTATTCGTTAGTGTTGAAGATCTGTTTCTTGATAAAACTTAGTAATTGAATAGTAATAGTAAATTTTCTTATTTTGAATTTTGTTGGAAGATTCATTTAGACAAAAAAGTGCCCACTGGGGCAGGGCTTGGTGGTGGGAGCAGCAATGCTGCAACTGCCCTGTGGGCCGCAAATCAATTCAGTGGTTGTCTTGCTACTGAGAAGGAACTCCAAGAATGGTCAAGTGAGATTGGTTCAGATATCCCCTTCTTTTTTTCTCATGGAGCAGCCTACTGTACTGGTCGTGGTGAGGTATGTATGAATTTTGCTTTGTCAAGTAAGTCAAAGACAGTATTCCTTATTCCGCTTCATGTTTCTATCATGCTCTCAATTCCAGACATAGGGCAATAATTCAATTATGGACGTGATTGAGATTTCCCTCACTCCTTTGAGAGAGCTAAATTCCTCTTTTTATATATTGCTTTTGCTATGATTCATGAGTATGGTTGCAAACTCTCCCCTCCCTGGAGGACTGAGGGCTGGTTTGGTCTAGTCTGGAAGACCAGGGGAGGCATTTAGGTGGCATTTTCTGATTGGTATCCTTTTGTTGTGATGTTATATCATGCATAGGTGTTATGGCAATAACATCTTTGAAGTTATGGCCCTAGTTAGGTACCAACTACCAACAAAATTAGTTTTAGACTTCTGAGCGTCTCATGGAAGATTTTCTCCTACACAAGGCAGAATGATGGGGAAAAAATTCATGTGGCCAACCTCACCTATTGTGAAGTTAAAGCTTAGTTGAGGTGAGTATCATGCATACAGGATTACACAAATGTTTGGATTAGTAATAAAGATCTTGCCTAGAGGAAATTATTTCAAAGTTGGTTTGCCATTGGGGGAACTTGCTAGCCTTTTCCTGACAAAACAATATGAATCGCTTAAAATAATTTCTCTTAGTTACAGTTAGAAGGATGTGCACATGCAGTTATATATGCATACTCCTAATGTGCTTGCACATCTAGAAATGCAATTCTTCTGTGTAGTTTCTGATCTTGCTGAAGTTTTGCTGTTGTTGTCCAGATTGTTCAAGATATTCCTTCACTAGTACCTTTGGATAAGCCAATGGTTCTCATAAAGCCCCCACAGGCATGTTCAACTGCAGAAGTTTACAAGGTATTTCAGTTTTGATATTATGGATTAGAACACTGTCTGCACGTCTTTAACATCAGCTCATTTACATGACAAGAGAAGTCTCTTGATTTTTCAGCGCTTTCAATTGGATAAAACCAGTCAAGCTGATCCTTTAACATTGCTAGAGAAGATCTCAAGGAATGGAATATCTCAAGATGTTTGTATCAATGATTTAGGTATGAATCTACAGAGATACACGAGTTTGCTTTCTTTTCCTCCTTTTCAAAATACCTTTTTTTTCTTCTGTTCTTTCTACGGTTTCCTGCTTTCAGATTAGTTAATCCTGCATGAAAACCTTTGGTTGTTTTTGATTTCTGGATAACCAATTTGGTTTTTGTTCTTAGCCTAATAAATTATTTATGAAGTAACTGGAAAACACAAGTTTTGTTGTAGAATATGTGAAACACACTATCACAGCTGCACGTTGCTGTCCCATGCGTCATGCATCAAAAAGATCTTTCTGGTAGATCCCAATTTATTGGATATGACACAAGCTGGTTCTAATTGGCATAGAATCATAATCTATTGATGAAAGTATTGTAAAATCAGTTGGGATTGGTGAATTATGAATGGCAGCAGGGTGGGTTGGGGATGGATGTCTCCTCCCTGATGAGGCATTGCTGCAAGAAAATCTTCCCCTATTCCTGCCCTGCCTCACAAGTCCGGGAAAAGATTTCACTTCCATCACTTCTGTGCCTATGAGATAGAACTCCATACCTGTCTCCCCACCCAACACACACACACTAGAAAGACAGACAAACATCTCCTTAAGCCGATTCTCAAATTAAAACTGAATCATATATTCATTAAAGCTTGAAATCCCACTCCATACTGTAAAAAACCTCCAATTTTCTCAATCAAATGCTTTCAAGGTCAAATCAATAACACTCTCTCCAGTTCAATATGGAGAAGAAGCACTGGGGCCTAATCTGGATCACTGCCTCTCTTTGTGCCGCCACCATCACCACCACTCTTTGCCTGTCCTATGTGCAAAGTCTTGACCAGCAGCTCTTGAGATTAAATATTGATTGCTGATGGTAAGCACTCATGGCACTTTTCCTACCATACTAACAATGCTCCCCAAGGTAAAAGTGTGACGCAGATTCAAACATGCTATTTATGAATGGGATAAGAATAAGGTAAATTGCAGAACAAAAGACAAATAATGGTTGATGCTTTCATGCATGCACAATTGGGTTGGGTTGGGTGGCCCTAAATCTACCCCTAACGCATGCTTGTCTCAGGTTCTCACAGCAATAACAAAACCCATCCTTTCACCCATTTAACCACTCTTTTTTGGGACTTATAGAGTGGTGTTGCAGGTTAGAGACTTCCTTGTCATTCGTAGTCACAACTCCCTCTAGGCTCATGGCAGTTCTTGGATAGCTAGGGTGCCTTCCTGGTCCAATCATACATTTTGTTTTCTGCTTGCTGGTGAAAGAATATTCATTTTTTTATATATTCTTGGATGAGTTCTTTTGTAGAGCCCCCTGCTTTTGAAGTTCTCGCCTCTCTCAAAAGATTGAAACAGCGTATAGCTGCAGCTGGCCGTGGACAATATGATGCTGTTTTTATGTCTGGGAGGTATGATGCTGGATTGCTATTGGAATCTTCATATTGAATCCACGTTTATCATAAGTCAGCAAAATGGTTATATTTGATAGTATAACATTTCCAATGAATCTTAATGAGATTTGGACTTCTGCAGTTGAGTGCATGAGATACTGTATTCCGTGGTTTTGATAAGTGACAGAGTCTTTAACTTGTCATTATAAGTTTCTTAGCTCATAATTGTGTGTGTAAACACCCCATGTTCATAACAATAGTAAGCATTCAAATCCTTTCTACAAATTGAATAATTTTCGGCAAGGTCTGTTATCTTTATGGTCCTTAAAGGCACACTTACTATAGAGCAGATATAAAATCAAGTCAAAACTATTTATCCACTAGGCATCTCTCATATCTAATGCAGCCCAACTGGAGTATGCTAGAATGCCTTTTCTCCTTGAGTGAGAGAGAGAGAGAGAGAGAGAGAGGGCGGTTGAAATTGCTATTTTAAAAGAATATTGTTGTCAAAAAGGGAGAAGAAAATGCTGAATTTCTGTTTGGAGCATGGGTGACCTTTTGTAACCTTGTTTATATCTTCTTGGTGCCTTTTTCTCTTTCTTTTAACTTCTCTAGTTACTGCCACTATCCATTAAGAATTCATCTATAATTTTGAAAAATACCATCCTCTCTTGACTCCTGACCCTTAAACCTTAATCTTCCAGTAACTACTCAAATTCCATGATATAATTGCCTTAAATTTTCATTTATGCAGCCCATTTAGCAACACTAAAGCCTTTGAAGCTCATTTCTGAACATGCTTATCATCAAATGCATAGACCCTTTCTAACCAATATTGAAGTTAGGATGGAATGAGGTCTTTTTGGTTGCAGAAGTGTCTTGTAAGTTGAAACTGTCAAATTCATTTCTCCTGCACCAGTAAGGTGGTGCAAATCCTTGATATTTTTTATTTCTTCATGTATTTTGAATTTTAAGTTCTATGTATATTTTGTCAAAGTCTTATTTTGTTGTGTTTGCTGGGTTCTCTCTATGTGTATTTGCATTCAAAGTTTTACAAAATGAGCTTATTTACCGCATGCATCTCGTAATAAGTGAGTAGTTGTAGTTGATAACATGATACACGGTGCAAGGAGAGTTGGAATAAAGCAAACAGTTTGCATGAAGTATGTAACTAATCAGCTGTAGCTTTTAAATTTTGTTTGCATAGTTATATATTTTAATCCTGACGTGCCAAAGAAGAGTTGAAGCCATGTTTTTTATTTTAGAACATTGATGATAGCTGCTAAAATTTACATAAAAGTTGGTCCATTTTGCCATAATCTTATATTTATTTTCCCATATACTTCATGCAGTGGAAGCACAATAGTTGGGATTGGCTCACCAGATCCTCCACAATTCATATATGATGAGGACGAGTACCAGGATGTTTTCGTGTCAGGTAAAGCTCTAGTAGTTCTACCTTGTAGCTTACTATTTCACTTGTGACTGCCTGCCTAACTAGAGTTCCCAAGGACTTGAAAGAGCAAATCCCCAATACTTTTGAAGTTGGTGATGCATGACGTGACTGTTTGTTTTTGCGTTTCAAAAATATTTTTGAATTTTTTTTAATTTTTGGTTTAAATTAATATTTTTAGTGTTTTCAGATTATTTTAATTTGCTGATGTCAAAAATGATTTTTAAAGAATTAAAAAAAAATATTATTTTGAGTATTTTCGAGTGAAAAACATTTTGAAAAGTAACCGTTACTATACTCCATGAAAAATAACTGGGATTAAGGTTTATATAATCAGAGGCCAGCCAAAAGGTTTTTTTCTTCTTTTTTTTTTAAAAAAAAGCTTCTGTGGGTGACTTTTAGGACACACTTTGGGGGGGCCTTGTCGATGAAAGAAGAAATCTCCTCTTTTCTTTCTCATAACTTGTGAATTCAACTCTGATTGCAGAGGCCAATTTCATTAATCGTGAAGCAAATCAATGGTATCAACAACCTGGTTCAAGTTCAACAATTTGTGACTCTCCACCTGAATTTACCCGCACTATCGAGTGAATTATTATTATTCTCTTGCTGTATAAAAACAATGATCACATCTGTATAATTATATCACTCATTGAGGTGCAACGAACACTAGCAAATGCAATTACCTTTGTGAAGCTAATGGAAAGTTGGGAGTAGAGAAATCTTTGGACAGTTGAAGCTGGGATGGGAGGGAGGGTGCCATCAGGATAAATGAATATTCTTCAATGAGCGTTATGCTCAAGTGAGTGGAAACCATTTGTCATCACCTCGCCAATTGTGATAACAAGTTAAATGTAAGGAAAGGGGGGGAAAAGAGATCAAAAGCAAAGGACCTTTGAGAAACTAGAATGATATTCACCAACAATCAACACAGGGAACCAGCACCAACATCAAATTCAAACACATTTTGAGGTTTTCTTTTTTCCTTTTCTTTTTCATTTTATTCATTGAAATCATTTCCACCACCCTACAGCGAAGGAGATGAAACAAACTGTCTTGACAAGCCAAAGAGATCGTTCCCTTCAAATGGCGAAGTCCATTCAAGGGAACCGGGGGTGGATGTTTCTGAATTAGCCACACCACCATCCTGCAATCCTGGAACGGGTATGCCATTGCCACCGGGAGCTGATCTCATTGCCAGCCTGGCACCAAAGCCAGAAGCGCTGCTAGAATCATACATTTGTGCGCTGCTAGAATCATACGTTTGTGCGCTGCTCTTTAAATTTGTTGGCCCTAACCATAATCCACCAGGCCTCGGGGAAGATAAACCTCGGTCCAAACTCCAGTCTATGCTGGTGTAGTCTAACTGCGCCATTGACCCAGAGGTGCTCCAATCAACCGGAGAGGATGCCCCTGATGAACCCGTGGAACCCAATCCAGAGAAAAGTCCAAGGGAAGAAGCAGCAGCGAGTGATGGTGATGCACTAGCTCTACTCCACAACCCATTTACTTTGCTGGTTCCAGGAGAATCCCCTGGACCATTGCTGGGAACAAAATGCTGTGGTTGTTGATAATGAAATTGGTGGAACATCTGATTGTTTGGGCTGGGGCTTCTTGTGCTAGGAATGGGAGGCATCAAGCCATTTGGCTTCATGATATCAACTCTATTGGTGGGATACCAACCGGCAGCTGTCCCGGGAGGAGATGAGCTTATGCTTGTAATTGGAACCTGCTTTGAATTTATCGATTGAGGCCGCTGCATCATTATCACTGGTTCTCTAACTGTTCCAGGCTGAAGGCTCTTATATTCACTTCCAACAGCAACATAACGGGTTTCTGTCTTGGCAGGTGGAGGTGGCGCTTGCAAAGGAGATGCCAAAGAATAAGAAACAGAAGGATTTGATCCCGCACTTAGCCATCTTTTGTCAGTTGGAGTCGGAGCTGGCTGAGGTTTTGGCCAATCCAACTTCGGTTGTATTCTCTTCAAAGGCTGCTCATTTTTACCCCCAGATTCCAAAGATCCTCCCACCGGAACACCTGCTTTTGTATAGTTAAAATCTTTATCTCTTCTTTGCTGTATCAAAGAAGTTGGGTTGAGCTTTGGTTGTGGTCTCACCATATTCTGGCTACCTGCTACAGAAAGCTTATCACTGCTTGAGGTCAGAGGATCACCAGTTTCCTCAGGTTTTGGTGGAGCAGATGATGGATCTAGCTTCAGTTGTCTTAAACTTTCTGTGGCCTTCTCGAGATCACCCTCAGAGGCAACCACAGCTCTTTCAACTTCCTGCTTTGTGCACTTATATCTGATTTCCATTTCTGCAATCCGAGCAAGCTCTTCTGATATATCAATTTTCAAAGTACCCCCACCAAGGTTTTGATCCCTGTGCTTATCTGCATGTTCACCCACTTCAAACAGCCATGTCACAGATTCTTCTAACTTTCCTTCATTCAATATAAGAGCCATTGTTGCCCGTTCATGCAAAAATCCCATTGAAACAAGCTGTTGAGCTAGAGCTTCCAGCTTTCTCGACATGAGATAGCCAGTGCACCGCTCACGCAATTCTTGTGCTCGCCTCTCCTTTTGACGCTGATGCTTTTTCTCATTCTTCTGGCGGATTTTTTCGCGCTTGTCATTGTCAGCACCTGGTATTGTTTCTTGCCGGACTGTATGATTAGAATTCTTCTCTTTTTGATCTTCTGACTCACCAGACCAGCTACCATTATTTGAAACAGAATCATAATCAACTCCAGCTCCTAACAAGCCACCAGGATGATCATCTGTCTCATCTATGTTTCGGAAACGACCATTACTGTGTAGAGGTAAAGCAGAGGATGTCGACACTGTTTCAATGGTATGAAATGTTCCAGACAGTGGATTGTATGCGCTAGCTGAGATACCACTCCCTGCATTAGCAGTTCCTGAAGGCTTTGATGAAGCCTTTTGGGGTTCCTTGCCAGCCTTTTTGTCCTTTGACTTAGATTTTGATGCTGGAGACATCTCAAAAGGCAAATATGTTCCTGTGATGTCTACAATAATGATCGAGACATTTAGAATGTTGTGAAAAAAGACAAATAACTTGGTCATGCGAGATCAACATTATATCAGACACTATAATAACCAGCGATCATCCACTCAATATCTTCACACAAGTTTATTTGAAAGCATTAAAGGAAGTTGTTATTTTGTGATATAATATACAGATAGCCACGCATATGCTATTTATTCAAGGACAGAACCTCAAAAACTGCTGCATGAAAAGATGCAGAATGAAAATACAAGGGTTAAACACAGGCATAACCACCTACTGACCATCTCATTTAACTAATGTTTTAATGATGCCTGTGGCAGAACTTTAAAGTGAGAAAAGAAACTACCAATATGCATCGAAAAAATAAAGTTCAAACAACCGCTCATTACAAATCCTGATACCCTGCAGCTAAAAGAATACCATAAGTACTATCAGACCAGTCAACTCATTAAATGCACTTTCAGGCATGTCCATGTTGAACATGCTTCTTGGAGAACCACACCAAAAAAAAGAAATAATCATATAATTAAACAATATTTTATTTTGCAAAAATACAATCACTCACTTAACAACCATCCATATTAAATTGCCAGAAAAATTTGTTCCAAATCATAATACAGGATAATGCAGAGACTATATAAATCAGAGACGTGGAGTTTTAGAGTTAAATTTGATTTCATGATAACACATAAATGTCATCTTCAGAAAACTCCAGGAAATTACCAAAAAAAAACTGTTGTAATAAAGTTAAGCATCACTACAAATTCACAAGTTTCCCCATGATAGATTACTCTCCAATTTGACAAAGCATCATACAGTTTTTCACATTTCACAGTATTCATAAACCTAAAACTGTTGAAACTGATTTGTTTAGCAAAGCTTCGAAGTTCTTAAATGCGTCTCCAAAAATCATAAGGAAGCCATTCTTAACCAGGGAATCTCAACACTGCCACATCCTTGCCTACCCACTTCGTCACCTTTGTTACAAGCAAAACCACTCTTGAAGCATTTGAACAGCCAAGTTATCAACTATTTTGTGCCTTTAGCTCAAGTTCCAATTCTTCAGATCTATTGTGTCCCCATTGGCTAAAGCAAGGTTTTAAAATTTTTACAAAGACACCAACAGTTGCGAGTCACTTGAAAGGCCCAAATATCATCCAATGATGTAATTTCCATTGTGAAGAGTTAACAAAAGAGCCAGAGTTTTCCTTAGCACAAACGAGGAAGTGAAAAAACTCCACAAATAAGGCCTCTTCTTCCGGAGCATAAATATTCTGAACCGTTAGGATCTGAATAGTTCAAAAATAAGAGAAATCTGCAGGCACTTTAGCAGTTAAAGAAATGAAACAAAATTTAATGGAGTTTACAAAAGTAACAACACTATTGCAATCTTCACAACATTGCTTTCAACAGTTACTGGTCTTGCTGAATCTCAATGAAGATATCCAAATGTTCAAACATAAATGTTTCATTTCTGTTTCTCCATCGCCAAAATGAGTCTTCGAGCATTGAAGTATTGGTGAATTTGAGATCCCATCACTCTTTAAGAACTTAATTTCTTAGAGCAATCCCCACAGAATTATCGAGAAGAGTAGCCACAAGGAACCACATGAACTCAAGTGCTCAACCTAATTGTCCACTAACACCCTGACTTCTCCCAAAATAAAGAACATTTTTTTAAAACCCAAACTATCACTATCAAACTATGTAACATGTTTAACAAAGCACAACACAAATGCATGAGCATACCACTATAAGCTATATATTTGATTGGAATTAATTTTTCATATATTTCCAGCAGAATCTTTCTCCACTGGAGCAATTTTCCCTAATAACATGCCACCGATCAAAGTCAGTGCTTTTCAGCTACCAAATAACAACGCTAGCAGCAACAAAACAGCAAACACAAGAAAAGCAACCTAACACCATATAAAATGACCTGCCAAATTGAAATTAATCAAAACTTGGAAGTAAACAAGATAAAATCAACGAATTCACACCCCAAAAAAGTCTCAATTCTTAAAAATTAATGAGAAAAACCCTAATTTCAACTTCATCTTAAGCAGACCAAGCCCTAAATACACTAAAAAACGATTCCTTCGAAACTAAAGGGAAAAAAAGAAAAAAAAACTGCCGCAAAAAAACAAAGTATCATTTTCCTTCTCCTTTGACGGTTAATTCCACCGCACCGACATTTCCAATCCTTTAACATTACTCCATTGATTACGATCATATATGCCAAAATTATCGTCAATTGATTAAAATAGTCAAATTGATAGATCCATAAAAAAAAATTCTTAATCATCGAGATTCTCAATCTTAAGCAGAGCCATAAAATCGAACTCAAATCCATAATTCGATAGAGATTCTGTCAATTAATCAAAATCAAGATTGAATGGTAAGACTTAGAGAGGGGGGGGGGGGGGGGGGGGGGAGGGAGGGCAGACCTGCGGAGAGAGCGAGACGGCAGTGTGATCGATCGGACGGGTGGAGATTGAATAGGGAAGGAGAAAGGGATTGGTAGAGGTTGAAACCGAATGGTCCGAATAGAATTAGGGTTTTTGGAGAGAGAGGGAGGCGAGAAAAGAGGGATTTTGATTTTTGTTTTTATTGGTTTCTTTGTTTTTTGTAAAAATAAAATCTAAAAAGATGAGACCTTATATATTTTTAATCCAAGAGGGATGTGGATGGATGGATGAGAGCCATGTGGCCCTTGCGTTCAATTGTCTTCTTCTTTCCTTTTTAGGCTAAGTTATTCAGAGGCCATTTACGGTAATGATTAATACGGTGCAAGTGGTTGATTTTTTAATTGTTTTTTATTTAAAAATATATTAAATTAATATTTTTTATTTTTTAAATTTTATTGTTAATATTAATACAATATAAAATCATAGAAAAATGAAGAAAAAAAATTAAAGATTTTCAAAAGCATTTTTTAAATGAAAAAAAACACAATAAACTCGAATTTATTGAGCTCAAAATCTATGGTTTTTGGGCAACGCGCCTAGCCCTTGCCCCCTTCCCCTAAACAAGATTAGACAACTCGCTTGAGCTCAACACTCTGCTCCCTCTATAATTTTTCAAAACCTCCATACGATCTTTTAATATTTTATACTGATACAATATATATTATTTTGAGTGAAATACAACTCAAAATATCATATGAAAAAAATGATTCTTCAGCCTTCCTCTTCACAAAAGAACAAGACTCGTGAGTTATAAATTTCTCATGAATCCTTCAAGTTTCAAGCTCATAATTTCTTTATTTTCAACATTTTTAACATAAAATTTTTCAGAGCTCATCTCTTTAAAATATTATTGCACTTTATCTTTCTAAAAATATACTTAATTAAATATTTAAGAGTCCTAAAATCTACAAAATGAATCTTTTACGGGCATTGACTATCTTGACCTATTAGACATTAGGCAAACACCTTGGTTAAAAAGAAAGTATTAAATTGCTAGAATTAAGAAATTAACTGATTATCCAATATATAAACTTTGCAACTAAATTACATTGATTTTTTAAGACCCCATCACACCCCTAAAATATTTGTTCTTTAGGATATAATATATGAATTATTAGGTGTTTGAATTGAGACATCTCTACGTATTTGAAATGATATGTAAAAAAATTCTTTTGATCTTGTGAATTATAAAATTAATAATCATTTCCAAACTCAAATCAATCATAACAAATTGAGTTTTAGTTTCTAAATTTGAAATTTTCAAACCTTCATAGAACTATTTGAATTTGGATATGGTTAGGTCTAAGATTAGTGTAAATAAACTTATAAAAACGATACCTTCTATTTTATGATACTCTCACTAACATTTATAGCTGAAAACATAGTAGAAAGAGTTCTAATTCAAATTCTTTATAGTTCATACATTAAAATTTAAACTTATTTGACAACATGACCTTCTCAAAATTTTCATGTTATTAATTATGTGTTTGTTTCAAAGCATATAATGACTTAACAAGCTTATAGATTTTTTTTCTTGTCCATTAAAAAAAAAAAAAACCTTTTGGATTGTTCCATGTAAATCTCTTCATCAAGATCACCATTTAAGAAAGTTATTTTTGCATCAATTTGAGGTATTCCAAGTTTGTTAATAGTTGTAATGACTATTAATATTATAATAGAATTTATTCTTGATATAGGTGAACATATGTCAAAATAATCTATGTCTTCTTGTTGTTTCAAACATTTAACAACAATTTTTGCTTCATATTTGTGAATGGTTCCATTAACTTTCATCTTTCATTTAAACATCCATTTCTATCCAAATTGTTTACTTCCATATGGAATATCCATGAGTTTCTATGCATGATTATTCATAATGAATTTAATATCATTATTGACCATCTTCTTTCAATACGAAGCTTCATGACAGGAAATTGCTTTAGAGTACATTTGAGATTCATTTTCTAACATGTTAGAAAATTAAAATCAAATATTTTAGTTATTCTTTCTCTTTTACTCATTTTAGGCTCAACTTTATCATTTTTTTTTTATTAATGATGAATATTTGAGCTAGCTTCAATAATTCTCCATGAATGATTTTCTTATGCTTCCTTGAATGAAACACATCTTTAAAGATGTAACATTTCTTAATTTCATTATAGTACTAGGATGAATGCTCTTAATATTTAACTTGTGTACAAGAAATTGATGTGTTGCTCTTATAAGCATATCTGATAAAAACACAATTCATAATTTCAGGTTTTATATTGATCTTTTCAAGATTAAGTACTATCGCTTTTGCAAAATACTCCCACATTTTAAAATGTTTATAAAAAGGTTTTTTTTTATATTTTTATAATTTATATGGTGTATTTTCTAATTTTTTATGAGATACTTTTTTAAGTATATAATTAACAGTAAACCCAAACTACCATGTATAAAATCATTTGTAACTCTTTAATTTTTTGCTATATAAACTAAAAGACAATCTTGTGTTTTTTCTATACGGGAAAGAGGATTTTGGGTTTTATAAAAACATATTAACCATGAGTTTTTTTAGATCAATTTTTTATTTATCTTAATCATCTTAATGTTTCATGTTAAAGAATTTTTGTTAGAAAATAATTCTCAATAAAATTTTAGCACTAAAAGTAAGTGAAATCCATTTTTAATTTAACATAAAATATACATATTAACCATGGTTTAAAACAAATTCTTTAATAGTAATTATCTTTCAATTTATGCGCGTGTTTACTAATATGATGCTTACTAGTATTGAATCTTGTTAGGTAAGTAAGTGTTTTGCTTTTGTTCCTGTAAAGGACCAATTTTTTATAGTTAATTACATGCAAATATGGATCACATATTAAGGTTGGTGTATCCAAATAAATGAACCTAAAAAATCCTCTAAAAAAAAAACCCAAGAAACATGGGCCCAGGCAAGTAACTCGAGCTCATGCTCCTTGCATGGGCATGTAGACGCCTAGTGCATAGACAAGATTCCTAAGCCCATTTAGAGGTGAAAGTAGGTCTAGGCTCGCTGTTTGAACCCAAACACGTTGGGCTCGAGCATTGGGTGTCCGCCCATATAAGGTGTACGCCCAGTGCCCTCATGGGCTTGAGCTGTCACACCCAAGTCCAAAGTGTTTAGATTTAAGCAGCGTGCCCAGACCTACTTTCACCTCTAATGAGCTTGGAAACCTTACCCAAACCCACTACTTGCCATATAATTTATTCTGGACCCGATGTGGGTTCCTTAAAATTTTATATTGATTAAATACGTATTATTTTAAGTAGAATATAACTCAAAATATCACAAAGATGAAATTACACTTCAGCCTCTTCTCTTCGTAAAATGATAAAATTCATGAGCTATAAATATACCATGAATACTTCAAGTCAAATGTCACAATCTTTTTATTCTCAATATTTAGAGTATATCTCTTTAAAATATCATTATACTTTCTCTCTCTATAAAGTTAGAGAGTCCCTACATCCATCAAAAGGAACCTTTTACAAGTCACCTAGCTTATCAAGCATCAGTTACAAGTCACCTAGCTTATCAAGCATCACCTGCTATTACCATAGTTACTAGTTACCTGTCTTATCAGACATTGTCTGTTACCACTTATCAATTCTTAGGTTTTTCATATCAATTTATCGAATACCTTATTCATGAAGAATTGATTATATTACTTGAATTAAAAAATCAATCAATTATCAGAAATATTATCCTGTAATTTATAAATTATGAATTCAACAATTGTTACTTAAAAAAGAAAACATTTTTAATGAACCTTTTGTTTGGAATCAGACAGATTCAATTTGTCAAGACATCCTTGTTTTATAACCGAATCATTGAACAAGATTTAGAAAGGGGAAATTGAAATTACAAGGACATAAAGCAAAAGAGTAGTAACAATAATAATAAAAGTAAAATATATGTAACTCATCCCTATAAAAATCCATAATGTTCCATCTATGCAATTGATTTAAAATTTTCCAACATTATCCTTATAGTATTACCAAAGTTTCAATTTTATGTCTAATAAATATTTTATTGATTTTATGGCTAAGTTCATCTCCTATTGTATTTGAGCATTTATAATAAATTACTTTCTTACAACCTCTCATACAATTTTGAACTTTGGATAACAATGTGAGAGCATTCTCCATACTAATTATATTAAATCCTCAAGAATATTTAATTTTTAAGAATCAAATAACCTAAAAATTTAGTAAAAAGCCCGCTTCTTAAATTTTATTTCCTGAAAAAAATATAATATGCACACAAAGAATCTGAAACAAGAGAAAAATAAGAAAAAACAATATAAAAATGTACTACCAGGCATCACATAGGAACTTGTGGAAAACTACAGGGGCAACATTAAAAATTGAAAACTATAAGGATATAGGTGAACATTAGAATATACGGAGGGGTGAAGTTGACCAAAATAAAACAAAGAAAACCAAAGAGGTAGCAGGGTTGCAACGTGGCAGGTTAGGGTTTTTTCTGAGGACCTAAAAATCAGCGGTTGGCAGTCAAAGCCCATAAATGTAATTAAATTAAAGAAATCACCCTAAACTTTCAAAAAATATAAATAAATTCCCCTAAACTTCTCTTCCTTATTCCCGGCTAAACTCTGTCCGTCTCCGTCTCCGTCTCTGTTTCTGTCCATCGTCTCCCTTTGTTTTTGTTTTTCTATAATAATCTTTTTTCCTTAACAACGTTGTCTGTTCCTCATTTGTCCTCAAGAGAAAGAGAGAGGTTCTGGTAGCATGAGGAAGAAACTCGACACTCGTTTCCCTGCCGTAAGCTATTCCTTTCTCTCTCTGTTTTTTTTTTTTCATGTTTTTTGAACAAAAAATCGCGGGTCGTCTTATTTCCTTTCCCTATTGGTTCTATCGATTTTTAGCAATATTTTTTCATGGTAATGATTCTGCTACTGGGGTTAGTTTTTCGTTAATACTAACATGGGATTAGTGAATTATTGGTATTTAAGGCACTGTCTAATCCGTATTGAGTCTCAGAATCTGTTTTTGTCCTTGATATTGCATGCCCATTTTCTTTATTTATGCACTTTTGCTTGCTACTGAATTTGGTGGCCCATCTGGGGCAGTTTGTTGGATTGGTTATGTTTTTATGTATTAACGTAGCAGAAATGGCAAAACATAAGCGGACCAACTCTTGTTTCTCGTACCAATTTGATTATGTTTAATGAATTGCTGGTGTGTAGAGCATGTTGTAATGCGTATTGACTCTTTATAGCTTGCCCTTTACCTCTGTTTTACATGTCCTTTGCGTGCTGCTGAATTTGTTTGGTGGCTAATTTGCTTCATTACTTTCTTGTTCCCATCTGGGGCACTTTGCTGGATTGGTTTTGTTTTCGTGACGTTTTCGGGCTCTATTTTATTTATTTACTATTGAGATTTTTTTTTCACGTGCTACCCTGTTTTCTAGGGTTTCTAAATTGTGAGACAGATAGAAAATTTGTTCCATGCACGTAATGTATGATAGAAGCATGGTTGTTTCATTCTGTGAAACAAAAAATTGTTTCTTACAAGCGCGCATGTAAGCACACACAGACACACAAAAATTAACGAGTTTTTAGTCTTACACTGCTATTCGACATTCGATTTGTTTTGTTCTGAATGGTTGACATGAAGTTATCTTCTGCTTCCCTCGTTTCTCACCTTTCCTTGGTTGTTCGATCCCAAAAGAGCAGAGAACTGTTCTCAACCATAAATTTTGAATAGGAATTGGTAGTTTTGTCCCAAGAGCAAATCCCCTTCTCTCTCCCCCCTCAAGACCCTGCTTCCAATGCCATCAGTTCTCGTTTCTAGAAAACCTGTTCCAAAGGCTCCGGCCTCTGAACATTGTAAGAAGATGTATTACCACTTTTAAAGCACTTGTACCATGTAGAGGACTCTAACTTTTGGTTTGCATCCATTTTCAATTTGAGGGTAATCTAGTGGTTCAACCTTTTAAAGGGCCTATTAAAAGATATCACTTGAATTCTTGCATATATATTTTTTTCTAGGTTATCTAGTGATTTTTTTTTATGTGTTTATTTTTCTACCATCTGATTAGTTACTTTATCTTGGTATTATATGATAGGCTCGGATTAAGAAGATTATGCAAACCGATGAGGATGTCGGAAAGATTGCCATGGCTGTGCCCCTTCTTGTTTGTAAGTGAATAAATATGGAGTCATGCTTATGAAACTTGCTCTTCATAAAGTCATGCTTATGCCGATGCCATGAATGGTCCCCTTCTAGTTTCTCTCACATCACATTTCTTACTTGCTCTTCATAAAGTCATGCTTATGCCGATGCCATGAATGGTCCCCTTCTAGTTTCTCTCACATCACATTTCTTACTTGCTCTTCATAAAGTCATGCTTATGCCGATGCCATGAATGGTCCCCCTCCCCGCGCTTTCTATTTTCATGTGCTACATTTATTTTCTTCAACTTGTTTTTCTTTATGTCAGTTCTGTTTCATTCATATTACTAATTAGATTTGTAATGAAATGTGCAGCTAAAGCTTTGGAACTATTTTTGCAAGATCTATGTGACCGAACTTACGAGATAACTCTGAAAAGGGGAGCCAAGACCTTGAATTCATTGCATTTGTAAGTGAGATCTTTCTCGTCTTTGGGTACAAATCTACCTGTGGGTGCCAAGCTGGCGACCGTAGCTTATTTTGTGTTTTCTTCGCCTTCCAGCTTCAGGGAATGAAGGTGGTCTGACTTTTTCTATGAAATTTACAGGAAACAGTGTGTACAGACATTCAATGTATTTGATTTTCTGAGGGAAATTGTGAGCAAGGTTCCAGATTTAGGTGGTCCTGATGCTGTCTTTGATGAACATGGCATTGCCAAAAGAAGGTTTGGGATGTCTAGTCTTGTATCTTATTTGTAGTTTTGGACATTTACAGTGTTTGGCGACTAATGGCATTCTTAATGCTTCAACTTCAGGAAAGTTGCTGATGATGAAGACAATGACAGTGACGAGGAGTGCAATAGAAGCAGAACAGTAAGTTTTTGTGCCTTGCATTATATATTAAAATGGAGAAACAAAACCATACAAGGGTTTGCATAAAGTTTGATTGTCGCCTTGATTATATTCCATATATCATTGGATGTCATGTTATCTTGTAGATTGTGTAGAAACTATCTATGATCAATGTCTACTACAAAAATGCCCTTAGTTTAAATAGTGTTATTTTTCCTGTAACAAGTTAATTGTATCACCAGTTGCAGATTGTTTCTGCCTCCACTGATTAGGAGGCATACGTGGTTTATTCTGCTCTTTTATGTTTTCGAACAATATGACCTAGAACTCAACCCACAATTCCTTTGACAGCATGAGACTACCCATACAAGTAGCAGTGGCAGAGGGAGAGGTAGGGGCAGAGGCAGAGGTAGAGGCCGTGGGACGAGAGCCACGGAGAGGGAGAGAGCTGCACAGGATGGGAAGTTGGAAGATGAACCAGACATTGTTCATCATAATGACAAGCACAGTCCAAACCTTGGAAGGCCAGACAAGGATTATGAGCCTGAAGATTTGAAGGATAATATTCCAGCCGGAAGAAATTTACAAACACCAGTCCATGACTTTGACCTGAATTTGGACTTGGATGAGAATGGAGAAACAAAACCAGTGCTAGCTTCTGTCCCTGCTAATTCCTCAACAAAACCTGACACTGTTGTCCCTGCAAGCTCCTCAACAAAGCCAATTCCTGAATTGAAGCACGAGGAAGTACCTGGATGGTCTCTAGCAGACATTGAAAGGATGGATATCGATCCCATTCAACTTGCGAACTTAAATACAAGAATAGACGAGGAAGATTATGATGAAGAAGAAGACTGAAGTTACTAGCAAGTGTTTTTGTTCTGCTGTATATGCTTTTTCACATCCTATAAGCAATGGTAGACAACAGCTAGAATTTAGATTACACAGTAGCTTCCCTAGGCATACATAGAGATCAGTTTGAGTAACCATTCCCATGTTTGAGATGGAGCTCATTAGTCATTACTTCTAAACGTTTCGGCACTTTTGTCCGTATATAGTTTATGGGGATATTTATGTGGCCTTTTCCAGGCACGGGAGTAGGGCCATGGTCCATGACAACCACAGTGGTCCTCGTGCCTAGGAATTGATTTGAATTCCCAACTCTTTTGTGGATATTGATTTGAATTTTAAATGTAATTCAATAAATAAAAAGTAATAAAGAACAAATAAGAGGGATGCCTTAAACTCAGATTTGCTAAGGAGATTATTTTTTAAAAATGTCTCCTCTTAATTTCCTTTTAAAAACCTTAGAACAGACCTGTTAAACTCAATGGGCTATGGTTTCAATCCAATTTTTGAACTGCCCGACACAGACCTATATTTGATAATGTGTTTGGACAGTATTTTTCAATGTACATTTAGATTGAATTAATGATTTTATTTTTTTTATGATTTCGATAGGAAGATATAAAAACAGTAAAAAACACCTCAACCCAGATGATTTTTTGGATGGTTTCAACAAAATGTGCTCTTATTTTCTTTTAATCCTTTTTTTGGTAGGGAGGAAGGAATTAAATTGAGGGGGGGGAACAAAATATGGACCTATTGTCGTCTCAATGAAGGAAGCAGGCACTCGTAAACCCGCTCCATGCGAGATAACACCATGAGCTTATAGTCAGTTTGAAGGCGGGGCTTCCCCAGATCAATAATATCCTGTCTCAACCTGTTCAAAACATATTTCCAATTAGCTTAAGACCAAACTCATACTTGCCTTGTACTAGAGAGAAGGATGGGAACACCTCAGCAAGAGATTTTGGATAAAAAGTAAAACTCGGAGATGACACTAACCATTGCCATTCACCAGTGGCTTTTGCATGCCCCTCTACAGCATGGAACAGGCGATCCAGACAATGTAACACTAATCCAAACATGCATTGTGACTCCTTTTCCTGTAAAACACAAGAAACGAGGGTTGATGTATTTATATTCAGTATGCACGGACAACAAACAAACGTGTTTGAATCATTTAAAAGTGGCAGCAGGAGAAAAGACACATTAAAACTTTTGGTCCTTTGACAAGAGCTGAAAGAGTGACCAGTAAGTGACTCCCAAATTCAAATCTCGTATCAAGACTGAGAGAGGAGATAACATCGTGAAAGTTGGACAACAACTCCAGAACTTTCAAAGAAAACACTGGCCATGGCGCATCATAATTGTTTTTTAAATTTTTTCTCATATCAAGCAGTTCTTTAAAAAATAGGCCGGGATAAGCACAGTGAGATGCCATAATAAAGATAAGGCAGCCAAATTTCCAAGGACATTTACAGGAAGATTTATAGCAGGACATAAAAAATAAACATATTGACATCTCCTATGCAACCAAGATTTTTGTATAAATCAGAGTCCATCCAAGTTTTCCCAATCATTCATCTACCCAGAAAAGAATAACACACAAGACCATAAACCTTCTTATGCCTTCTGTCAAGTAGAAAAGATAATGGCCGATAACTAATGCATGAGCACAAGAGAAAAGCCCTGTCATTCTAGGGTTAAAAAAGAGAGATCATTCATATAATGCAATAAATTTCATTCACAGTACAAAACTAACAAAAATATCAATAGATACTAAATAATTGAGGTAACAGGAAGAACTAGGAAAAATAGTCCTAAAAGAAATCCAGATTCATACCAGTCCTTGGTTAACGTAAGTTTGATATTGAGCAATTCCTTTCTCAACCTCCACTAAAAGCAGTCTCCTTTGGCGCCGAGCAATTCTGCCCCTTCCTTCTGCTCTAGTATCCTGATACAAATAAGCAGAATCAGCAGCCACGGAATAAAAACAGGGAAGAAACATGAACAGTGAAAGGATTGAAGCATTTACAGAATTTGATTGTTAATCTCATTAGATACTGCATGTTTATTCAATATGCCAATTGTTTTAAATGGACCACGAATCCTAACCTAAGGCTCAGGTGTATACTCTATAGAAGTATAGAAAGTGTTATGCTCAATAGAAGTATAGAGAATGTCATGCTAGCTGAAAAGAGTCAAAGCTTTTTTATGCCAAATGAAAAGCAACAAATATCCTCTCTCTCACAACAATCATTAAATTCTTCCGTGGATTAAAGAATAAATCACCACAGCAACAGTAAGCATGGGAATTTACTCAAGCTGAACTTGTCTGAACTAATGATACGCATGTGTATTATCAAATATCTTTTAATTCCTATACCTGGTAACAGATTAATTCTCTTCAGGAAGTTACTCTGAGAAAGGTAAAAAGATAAATAAATTCTTACCCGTTTAAACCATGCACGCAATAACATTAGCAGCAAAAGAGAGAGAGAGAAAGCCGGTAAGGCTGCAAGAATAGCAAAATTGATCTCATTTGCCTTGAGAATCTGATCCAGTTCAAGCATCGCCCTGATTAAAGATAAAGACAATTGAGATAAACATGGTCAAGGAACATTAATCATCTATCCACAATACAAGGTCAGTGAACTCACGTCTCAATATCCAATTTTAGCTTCTGAACCTGAAATAGCAAGAACCCATTATACATGGTCAAAAGTATAAGAAAATAACATAATAAAAATAGTCTGCAGTACCTGGATCAGCAAAGCATGGGCAAGCTCTCCCTTTAAGAGATTCTGAATAGGATGCGTCAGTTCCTGTTCATACCTGCATTAAAATTAAAAAGCTGATTATTTTACTTTTCAGTCAAAAAAAAAAATCTGCCAGAAAACATAATCAGATCAGTAATTTTGTAGAAGTAGCAATTCAAAATAATGACATGAAGTTAACAATTCTCTTTCCAAAGAAAAAAAGAAGTTAATAATTCAGAGAGATTTTGAGAGTATTAGCCCCTCTCCCCCAAAAAAACCTACCACCTTCCTGGATAAATTTATCAAGGATATGATTTGAGTTTCTTTAACTTTGAGTAAAATTTCTATTGACTGAAAGCAGATTTAACAAATGTACATGGGGATTATGTCCATTAAAACATTCTTTGTGCACACAAATGTGTCCAAACAAAAACACACTAGGATCAAATTTGTCTTGTCAATGCCTTCAGCAAATTTACAGCAGATAAACGACTCAATCAACTTCTACATTTGACAAACACATATGATGCACATGAGGACATGGTGAAAATAGTTTAGTAATAAGCCATTCTTATTGCCATTGGCAATCATCAAAGTAGGATCTTTAAACAAAGCAATAGGATTAGGAACAGTGGCTGAGGGTGGACAAATTATAGAACGAGTGAGGACTTGAATAGAATACACATAATTTGAGGGGCCATATAAGATTTTATTAAAAATAAACTAAAATCTAAGGGCTATATTGTGAAATGGAAAAATCTTTCATTAGGAAACTAAGTGGATAAGAACAGAAAACCACTACAAAAAAAGATAAATATTGCTTGGTTCCCCTTATTTTTCAATATTCTGGTGCCTCACATGCATGTTTTTCAACTTTCTGGTTCCCCTTTATTGTTCCTTGGATGCATCAATTTACTATACAAAACAATGAGTCAGGCATGGCAGCAAACTAGTAATTGAGTTAACCATTCCCTTCTGCTGTTCTATACTTGAAGTGTCTTATGGTATTTGTTGAAATATAATATCAAGGGTAACGATAAAGACCCAGAATAAGTTCGGCAAAGAAGTCAACCTGTCCATAACTATTTCAAGCATTTCCTGATCTGATGCATGTTCAGGGAACTTTTGAACTTTTGTCTGCTCGCTGAAAGCCAATAACATTCTGCATCTCAAGCAAATAATTAAGTAAAGGTCGAGTGAAGATCAACCTAAAAGAAGATAACACTTTTAAAAGAAAATGATATGGCAGCATCTTCTGTGCAAGGTGATAGCGAGACCCCCTTTTTGATTTGTTCCATACACTAACAATGATATTCTCTTCCATTATTTTTTAATGTCAACTTGCCCTTTTTTTTTTTTTTTTATCATGTGAACATGTTATGTATTCTTCACTGTTCTTGACCCTCTCTTGTCATAATTAAGCTTGCAGGTAATTTAGAAACTATATAAGCATTATCTTCAGAGTCAAGGTGGAATACATGAAATACATGATTGTAAATAAGGTCCACGGCATCATTGCAGCTAAGTCCAAAACATACACAGTATAGTTTTATGAGTGAAGTACAATACTCTTTTTGTATAACAAGTAAATCACCATCCAATATAATAGGTAATGAGTCCACAAGAAATGGAAGAAAGTTTAACCTATGCAGCGAACTGGCAGTCAACTGCACTTCTTCTACCTCCATCACACCTTTGTGTCTCTTCCTGAATGTATCAAAAAGTTCATCTCTAATGGACAGAAGCTGTTCATAAATCAAACACACCATTAAATTTGAGCAAATAATCCCTAAATAACAAGGAATATATAAATAATTTGGAGACAGAGAAAGTGTGAGTCCAATGCTTATTATGAAATGACTTCCTCTGAATATTCAAAGGGATCCAGAACAAATGGAAGGATACCAAAAGCACACTTGAGGGCCAAAATGTCTCCTGGAATAACCAGCTTATTCTGAGATTTGAACATGAAGAAGCCCATATATTTACGCCACATTGGCCAAGTATTGAGTTAACGAGGTATTTTGAAATGATTACAAAAATCAAACATTGGTTCTTAAAAAACTCAAGACATGATTGTTTTTATTATTATTATTATTATCATCTTTGTCTGGTCGACTTTGATGAGATTTGCGCTTGTGATTTATAATAGGTATGGAATCCTATACATGATTATCTAGAATAAACTAAAGGATTGGTTAGTCAATTAAGGGAATTGATCGACTCTTGCATAGGTAAATAGAGACTTGTGTACACAACAAACAACAACTTGGCCAAAAGGAAATCCTTTCTTTTCTTTCAAATTATCTTGGTATCAAAGCTTTGTTGACTAAATAATCACGAGTTCAAATCTCATCACCCCTATTCTTTCTTCAAATTAAAATTAATTTTATAACATAAGGTAGTTTGAGTTTATGCAAGTTTCAAACTTAAAAAGTTCACTTGAAGAGATGTGTTAGAGAAGAATATAAATCATATCTTTGAACCTCATTTAAAAGTTTAAACTTTTGGGTTGAGATGATTATTGGACATAGTATGAGAGCTTAGGAGGATTTATAAAAAAAATTCCAATGTCTTTAAAGTACTAGTTGTTGCTCGTGTCTGGTTGTCTCTTAGCCAAAATTGCTCTTCTTTACTCGCGTTGAGGCCTGCAGATTGTTCAGAGAATTCTTCTACAAAATTCTCTTTATGTTTGTGATTGATTGTCTCTTGGCCATAGTTGATTTTTCTCTACGTTATTTGGCTTCATTTCTCCTCTTTGAATTTTTTTTTTTTTGGAAATATGTTGAGCAATAAAGAAATTATAACAAATTGATTTTATGGGAAAAATTACTTTCTTTGGGAATTTCATTTACAAAATTTTATTCAAGTAAAAGAGTTGTGGGGTTATATTGATAGAACTGAAACAAAACCAGTTGACCTTAAGGATCAAGCTCAATGGATTTCAAATAATGCTCGAGTTATTAGTTGGATTTTGGGATTAGTTGAGTCAGATATAACATTGAATTTGTTACCTATCAAACTACTTCTGCCATGTGGAACTATCTAAAACAGGTCTATCATCAAGAAGATGATGCGAGGGAATTTCAACTTGAACATGATCTTCAAAAATGCACGTAGGGTGGTAAGCCTGTTCAGGACTATTACTATGCTTTTATATCTCTTTCAATTGAATATGCATATATTGTCTATGCTGGAAACTCCAGGACCAGAAGTAGAAGGATTGATTCTCATAATAATAAATAAAAATAAAAAATGGGTCAAAAAAAATTTCCCGAAAATTTTCGAGTTCAAAATAAATGTTCAATAGCAAGTAGATTAATTAATTCAATAAGAAATGGGAGTTAGCACTCAATTTTGCACTTCCCATAATACAAAAGATTTATGAAAAGTTTAATCGGCATCAATTTCTCAAGAAACTTAGAAAGGAGTTTGAGCCTCTTCATGCCATATTGATGAACAAACAACCAATTAGACATACGTCTCCATCATTCATCATTTATTGAGGGAAGAACAATGACTCTAGTCATTAAGCACAACGGTTGCACAACAACAGAACATTAGGCAGTCTAAGGTGGCCTTTAAAACACATGACAAATACAAGTATCGTGAAATGGGCAAGATTCAATGTTTCTCATTAAATAACTGTGTAAAAGAAAAAAAAATTGGCATTATTATAAGGAGTCTGGAGATGTTATCGGGGATTGTATACATCGGCCACAACGTCATAAAATTCGAGCATGCAGTGTGGATTATTTAGCACTAGGGTCTTTTGTTTCTTCAACTGTTTCTTCTGATGCCACGAGTTTTGTCCCTATCAGTCATGTTATCTAGACTCCTCTATTTTGAATCATATGACTTGGTCCCCACATACTCTTACCATAATTTCCCCAACTGTGATCCTAATCAAATTCATATTACAATAGAACCTATTTCTATTTTTGGAATTGGGACCGTTCATATTGACTCCTTTTATCATATAGTGTTTTTCTTATCCCAAAGTTAACTCAGTTGTTCAGGATTTGGGCACAAAGAGGGTAATCATACTTGGGATCTTGTGTCATCTCCCTTTGAAGTTAAACCAATTGGGTGCAAGTGAACGTATAGTGTTACGCCTAATGGTTCTTTGGACATGTATAAAGCTTGTTTAATGGCTCTAGGAAATCATCAAGAATATGGAGTAAACTATGACGAGACATTTGCTCCAGTTACCAAATCAACTATCATGCATACAATCTTAGATATTGATGCTTCTCATCATTGAAGCTTATCTCATATGGATGTTTAGAATGTTTTTCTCCATGGTGATCTAGATGGAGTTATTTTTATGACTCCACCTCTATGATATCCTTTAGCTAGCTTCAAACATGTTTGTCAATTAAGGAAATCTTTCTATGGTCTCAAACAAGCTCCACGTGCATAGTTTGCCAAATTTTAAAGTACACTCAGTGCAGAAACTTTAAACAAAGCGCTTGTGATCCATTTATGTTTTCTCGTCGAACCGCTCAAGGTATAACCATTCTTTTGATCTATGTAGATGAAATTTTGATTACAGGTGATGATGTCTCTAAAACTCACTATTTGAAGACAACCTTACAATAGCCTTTCCACACCAAGGATCTTGGTCCATTGACATATTTTCTAGGGCTTGAGATCTCTCTCTTAATATGGTATTTTTGTCAATCAACATAAATATGCTCAAGATGGTGTTGATCTTGCCCAAGTTCAAGTTCCTAGCACATACAATACTCCTACGGAGCTCAATGTTAAACTCCATTCTAATGATGGGGATGTTCTTGATGACTCAACACATTTTCAAAGAATCGATGGGAGACTCAACTACTTGACGATTACTCGACCAGATATAGCACATGCAGTTTGGTTAGTTTATGACCACATCATCTTCATATAATTGTTGCTCATTGTGTTGTTTAGTATATTTTGGGGACAATTCAGAGAGGAGTTTTCTTTCCTTATTAAGTGATCTTAAAATGACTACTTATGCTAATGAAGATTGGGGTTGCCCTAGCTCTCGTTGTTCTAATACTAGATGATGTTTATTTTTGGGCAAAGTCTAATTTCTTGAAAATCTAAGAAACAAGATCGTGTCTCAAAATCTTCAACTAAAGTTGAATATCAAGCTATGTCCCATCCATGTTCGAATATTGCATGGCTTCAAGGTCTACTTACTGAACTTGGATTTTCTTCACTCAATCCAACTTCTCTTTGTGCCGACAATACTAGTGCTATCCAGTTTATTATGAATGCAAAAAGCATATTGAGATCGACCGTCATTAGATCCAAGAAGTTTTTGAACAAAAACTGATTATTCCTTCACATATTTCTTCTCATAACCAAATTGCCAATATTTTCACCATAGGATGACTAAAGAACATCATTACTTAATTGGCACATTGTTGTTTGATCTGTCAACATCAATTTGAGGGGGAGTGTCAACACATTTGATGAGATTTATGCTATAAATTAAGGGTTGTGAATTGATGAGATTTGTGCTGTAAATTAGAGATTGTGATGGGCTGTAACTTAGGGATTGTGATTTATAATAGGCATGCAATAATTGATATAATTAGCTAGCATAAACTAAGGAATTGGTTAGTCAATTAAGGGATTTGATTTACTCTTGTATAACAACTATAAATAAGGACCTATGTACACATCAAACAACTAGGCAGAAAGAAAATCCATTCTTTTCTTTCAAATTATCAAGTGTCTAGATGGGCTAAAATAATGGTGATTTCATCAGTATTTGGATTGGCTCAACGTTTTTACAAAAATAATGTATGGGCTTAGAAGTTTAGAATTGAGCTATCCAAGTCAATCACTAAAACCTATAAGTTTCAATATATCCCAATCCAATCAAGAGTTAGGACTGCTAATGCGCCCATACATACCAAAGTAAGTTGGACAACCTCCATCTAGTCTTTAACTAATGGTAAGATTTGTTAGCCATTAAATACATTTTACCTTGAGTCTTAAAACCTAATTCAAAATCTTGTTATGGTATAAGTACTCTTTGATATAAGCTTCACTTCCAATTAGTTCTCATACCATTGGTTTTTTATAGCTATCACAATTCAATCAACTAGAGGTACGGAACCCTTGAGGTACAATGCTTATTACTTTTCATTGCTATAAACACAGTTTTATGAAATTTTCACTTTAATTAATTTGTTGATAATAAGCTCATATTTCATTGATATCATCATCTACGATGCTTTATGTTATTGATATCCAATCAATTAAGTACTTAATATCTTCATCAAAATTTATTTTATGGTCTAGCGGATGTCAGGCCACTCGATAGGGGAAGAAGAAGGTCATGTTTATACTTGTTAAATATCCAAAAGCTGAAAGCATTTAGGGCCAGTCAACCTAACAGTAAGAAGAGCAATGAGAAGGGCAAGTTAGGGCATACCGGTTGCTCCACGTGATCATTAAAGAAGCTAATAGTTGAGTCCTTGGCTTCACGAATCCAGTTGTCAATATCAGGGCTTCCCATCAAACGACTATGTCGAAGGAGCCACAAGGAACAAAATGACAAGCCAACTACACCACATGTGTGGCGGATCCAGTGCTGGGATAATTTACTAGGCTTTTGGTGTTTGGAAACCTTAGAAAGGAGAAGAAACAAATATATCTCAAAAACGTTGACCAACCAATAGGCAATAATTATCTCTAAAAAACAATAAAGATATACAAGAGTAAGTAGAAGAAGAAGCAATCAACCAATAAAGATAATCAATCAATTATAAAATGTAGCCTATAGGAAGCACTGTTACCATAACAGATATATAGGAGTCCAATTTCTCAAGATTTTTATAAACCGCATTGATGGCATCACTGATTTCACAATCTGTCCACTGAGACCCTTCTTGATTAACTTTTGGTGATTTCTCAAATACAAGTGGAAATGAATAGCTTCCTTCAACAGAAGAATCAGTCTGCACATCATTGAAGTGAAAAGTAAATAATAGCAACTTTTATTACGATGAGAAAAAACCACTAAAAAGTCATAAGCAAATTGTCATTGCCACAAGGATGGCGAAAAACTGCAATCATCATATGTTAGTTTCTCTACCTGACGTATTGCATGTAAATGGCCAATTGATGCCTCCAAATTTGAAAATAAACGATTAATAACTGCTAGTAATGGTGGAAATGACTTTTCTGGATCTTCCACTAACTGCTCTCCACGTCTATCAACTTCCATGTAAACCTACAAGTGAAGTGAAGCGAAGCAATTGATTGGTAATTAGTTCTTACAATGTTTTTTTGCTCATTGATGTATCCATTAACATCCACAAAGAACAAACATAAAAATTTGACACTAAGAACTTTTTTTTACACTTCAAGCCCATATTTCAAAGAAAGTTTACTCATTTCTGAGTTTTCTAATTATCAATGAAGAGCAAGTTCATATATAATGTTACGGAATAATATGAATCATACATTAAGATATCACCTAAACAACTTAAACTTTTGGGATGTGATAGTTCAAGGTTTTAATGACCAATGATCACGAGTTCGAATCTTGCTACCCACATTGAGATAATTATTTGACATTCAGGTCAAATAATTAGTAAGAATTATCTATGAAATACAAAACCAAAAGAAGCATCACACGAACCTCGGCCAAGAATGTAGCAATGGCACATCTTAAGTTGCTTAAGATAACTATCCTCTCAGAAATATAAGCAGAAGCAAATTGACTTGGATGCTGCATAGACCAACCGTCAACAATGCTTTGACGCAACACCTGAGCTGTTCCACCAAGGAAAGCACGTGGCCCTCTCTCGAAAATCATAAAGTACAATTTCCGAGCATTAGATGCCTGCAGTTACAAACAAATCAAAGCAAAACGATCACAACAGAGAGAACTTACCAGATACAACGGTTAACAACAAACACACTGGGTGTAGTATCAGTACCTCTATTAAAGGTTGCCAAAATTGCAAATTATCTTGAATGATGTGCAAATGTATAAAAATATGCCCCATAATATCCTCCAAAACATCATACACCCTCGAAGACTCTATCCTAACCCTGCACATATAGATCATCTGTAATAAATTCTAGATTTAAAAAAATAAATATAACAAATTAAAATAATTATACTTATTTATCCATCATTATTTATAAAAACAAGAATATTTCATATTTTTTTTTAATAAATTTGTGCACTAATTTCTAATCAGCGTTCAATTACCAGTAGCGATTTTTTCATAAGAAAAGTGAAATAATGCCTAAATATCAACAAAAAAACTAGTAATTAATTAACAATTAAACAGGAAAATCAAAATGTGAAGAGAGTGAGAGAAAGAGTAAATACACAGAAGAATCGAGAGTGTTAGAAGGGAGAGGGAGTGGGAGGCAAGCCTTGCGTCGTCTACGAGGAAAAAAGACGCGTCGTCCGGTTTGAACGCAGAGATTGGAGATTCTGGAGAGAAAATCGGAGGAATCATGGAAAGAGAGGCGAAAGAGAGCAGCAAGTCGGTTGCGGAGATAGTGAGAGTAGACAGAGAGAATAAATCCTTTCTGCTTATTGGCTTCGGTTTCGTCTTCTTCCTCGTTTGTACGTCGATGCTCTTCCAAATCCATTGATGGATGCTCTCTCTAAGCTACTGATATCTGTTCGTTAGTTTCAATATGTAACGGCGCTGCTGCCCGTCGAGGAAGCAGCATTTTGTATCTGAAAAATACGGGATCCATCTCTCTGTTCGTGGTAAATACCAAAGACCCCTTCCAACAATCAAAATTAATTAACAGCCTATGGTTTAAACTCATGAAAAAAAATCTAAAAATGCTACAATCGCCCTAAAATGCTAATGACATTTAATATATTTTTATTTTCATTCCCCAATCTATCCAAACAATGAAAATTAAATTATCCTCAATTCTTTTTTATTTATTTATCCAAATAAATAAGGGTAAAGAAATATCCATCTCTTCCTTTTTCCATGGGTGTGTTTATTCACCTCATAAAAAAGCATATATTACATGTTTTCTACAAGATACGCCACACAATGCACCTCACAAACAAACATTCTTTATATCTTTTTTAACACGATTAAAAAATTAATGTCTTATCTCAAGTACAAGAGTGTCAAAGTAACAAATAACCCGGCAAAACCGGGATCGATCCACAGAAAGGTCAATTATATATATATATATATATATATATATATATATATATATATATATATATATATATATATTAATAAAGAATTAAAGAGATCTTTAAGATGTGAGATTAATGTGAGGATTAAACAATAATAGAAACAAATGTCAAGGTTAGAAGGTTCACTAATGGTATTAGAAATAAGTATAGTATAAACTCTTTTTATTACTCAATTGGAAACCACACACAAATGAAGGTTCCAATCGGATGATTTATCCTTAATAGTTCATTATAATTTTTTAACAAGATCATATTAATTATCTTATTTTAGTAACACCATACTTTTAAATATTATCAGGAATTCATGATGCTAACTTATGTTAACAACAAATCAAATTCCTCTCATAACAACGATGTCGAACGAAGACTATGAAGGATTAAGCATTTGATGTACCAAGTGTTATACAACACAAATCTAGATTAACCATTTAACAAGCAATGTATTAAGAATTGATAAGATAAAAAGATAAGACATATTAATAACAAACTTTATTGGATATAAATATTGAAGTCCATGTTGAGTTTATATTATACATATTCTAACACCATTAGTGAAACCTTTTCACCTTGACATAATTAACTTAGCTAGACATAATGAAGAAGAAGAACATAAATAAACAAGATAAGAACATAGTTATGATATAAATTAACTAGGAGTAGTAAAGGAAATGTAAAGCATAAACAAGAGATTAATAAAAATATAACATGAAATAGAACTTGAACATTACAAAGAGAGAAGCAATAAAATGATCTTGATCTGAAAACCAAGATGCCTAAATGAATGGCAAATGCCTCCTTTTATAGGCTAAAATTTGAAACTATTCATTTGGTAATTGATTACTGATGTAGTGGCCAACTATTGATTTAGTGGACTTGGTGGATAGCAACACTCAAGCATTTTGGCTGGATGAAATGACATTGATGCAATCAGAATTTGGCAAAGTGTTCTTCATGAAAGTTGTTGGAAATCATCTCCTTTTTTCACCCATAACATTTTAGATCATTTGGATCAATAAAGCTCGAGATATGGCTAAAATACTGAGTAGTGCTTCTGGTGGACATGGTGGATAGCCCTCAAGCTCTTGTCTGGATGAAATGTCATTGCTAACATCAGAACTCGAGCAGGTAGTCCTCATGAAAGTTGTTGGAAATTGTTTTATTTTTCCACCCACCAAATTTGACATCATTTTGCCTTCTAGAACTCCAAATATGGGTAAAATTTTTAACAGTGTTTGGGCTGGATTGCAGGACAGATTCTGACTTTTTTTTTGTGGCCAAGCTTTGAATTAGAAAACGGTAGATTTAGGTCTTCCACTCTTCATGAAAGTTGTAGGCATATGTCTTAACTTTCCAGAATAATAAAGCAAACATCAATCCAATTTCCATAAACTCCAGATATGATCCAATGACTGAATGGTGTTCTAGTTTGAATTGAACCATCATCTCTTTTCTAAGCTTAGCCCTTTTTTTGTCCTTTCACTTTCAATAGTTACTCACATCAATCAATCCTTTAAATTGTGAGATATGCCTGCATTTAAAATGAACATTTACCATAAATTAAAGCTATCTTATATTATCAAACTTGTTATTATAAAACATGCTTAAGTTAGGGAATTTAATGATACTTTAAGTGCAATATGATGATATAAAGCCTTAATGAGAATGCACTTTTAAGTACTAATCACTTCCCCTCTTATCATAAATTTTTTTTAGGATAAATTGTAAGGAATTAACTTGTTACACAGCTTAAATTGTTCTCGTTCTTTTAAAAGATGGTCATTTTTCTATCTTTGAAATAATTTGCAGTTCCATACCTCATTACAGAAAGAATTGGTGGCAAACATACGATAATGAATAATGGAAACATGATTGCCAACCATTTTGATAGCTTGAAACAAAACAAAGATTAACATGATAATGTTATAAATTTTGTCATTTGTTTTCACAACAATTAGTAACTTGACAAAGCACGTCATGATGCCATCAACCAAAATTCTAGCAGCAAATCCTATTGTTTAGTATAGTATAGATCCATCAAATTTGAAGTTACGAATGAGCTTAACCTAAATTCAAAGACAAAACCTGATCTTTAATATTTCTTGCATTTGCATCACTCATTATCCATCATAAAAAGTTGTCCTTTCACCTAAAACACAGTTTTAGTATATATTAGTGATATGGACATAACCACTAGTCTCATGAACCCATTGCTAATGTATAAGACAACCTGGTTTTACCTATACTAGCTAGAGGCAACAACTGTAGAAACAAGATATCAAGTGAACATTTCTGCTTAAACCAATTGTGGCAAATAGCTTTATTATATAAGAATTGTATAGATATACATGGAAGTAAATAGTTATAATGAATTGCAGGAATGATCATTGGATAAATATGAGATATGCTCATAGTCAAGGGATCGTTTTGTAATTGTAATGGGATTGTTTTGCAGCTGTCAAGGAAATATGAGATATGCTCATTTCCTTAATTGTTTCTATTATTGGTATAATCTTCTTGTTGAATACGTGGGAGTGATATCTACTTACAGACATGTTGAGTTTGTTTTGAAACTATGAAAATTAAGACAAGGATTTTAGTAAATCTATCTACAATTTGATTGTCACTTCCAATGAATTGAACATGAAGAGCTCCTAGTGTTGCATGTTCTCGCACAAAATGGTAATCAACTTCTATGATTTTTGTGTGTGCATGCAATATTGGGTTAGCAACAAGATAGGTGGTGTTGATATTATCACAAAACAAGGTAGGAGGTTTGGCTAAGAACACACCTAGATCATAAAGTAAAGATAGATTGTATCCAACACAAGTCTATTATAACAACAACAAATGCTCAGTATTTAGCTTTAATAGTGGAACGCGAAACTATTGATTGGTTTTTAGAACACCATGATTTGAGGTTAGACCCAAGAAATAAATAACCACCTATTGTAGAATGAGGATTATCTAGTGATTCAACCCAACCCGAATCAAATAATACATCGAGAGAGAAAAAAGATAATGGGCAAAGATTGATACCATAGCCAACAATATTTTAAAGATACTACAATATTTGTTTGAAAGCTTTAAAGTGTATTGTTGTGAGAGAATGTATATACTAGCAGACTTGATTTATAGCATAAGATAAATATAGTATTGTCATGACGAGGTATTGTAATGCCCTAACAACACTATAGTATGATGTAGCATCATTAAAAGAATCACCATTAAATTTAGACATTTCAGAGCCATATGCCATTAATGTGGAAACTGGTTTTGGACCAATTATAGAAGAACACTCTAAAATCTCCATAGCATACTTTGTTTGAGTGATAGTGATGGATTAAGAATCATGATGAACCTCTATTCCCAAGAAGAAATTTGAGGAACCAAAGCACTTCATATTAAAATGAGATGATAAGTATTAAATAAGACTCTCGATCCCTTTTGTATCACCACTAGAAATGACAATATCATCAATATAGATGTCATAACTCAATTTTTAACCCTCTATTTTTTCTAAATATTTTCAAAATGCAAAAAAAATAAAAAAATAAATATTCTTGATATATTTACGTCATTTTCACATTGCGTCTTTTAAAAAGAATTCAAATTTCAAAAAAAATTTAACACGTTTAGCTTTTAACGCGTCATTTTTAAAATTATTGGTTATTCCCATTGAGTCGATGTTGACGTTGCCTTTTTTTTCAAAAAAATCAAAATAAAAAAAATAAGAAAAATAAAAAATATTTGAATAAAGAGACCAAAATTCAAAGGAAGAAAATGAAGGACCAAAGTGTTTTTGGAACCAAACAATAGGGAGGAAAAAGACAAATTATTTTGCCTATAAATAGGTGGTTATCTCACACAAGGAAAAGGGGAGCAAAAAAAAACTTAAAGAAAATACAAAAATAAATAAATCAGATTCTCTCCCTCACTCACAAAAAACCCTAAACCAATTTTGTTACTTCCTAGCCACTAGCCACTACGCAAGAAAAAGCACACCCACAACCTCCATCTTCATGGCTAAAAATGACTAAACCCAGCTTTTTTAATGCCCATTATCGCCATCACTGGTAGCCTCCCTCCAAAACCCATGACAACATCTCATTGTCTAGCCACTCCTTATAGAAAAAAAAAGAAAAAAAGAACCCATATCAGACTTTTGACTAGCACTTAAAACCTCAATGTCCAACGTCATTTCCCTACTTCTTCTTCACTAAGAGCAACCCCTCTAAAACCGGACCCTCTCTTAGCAAAAACATCATAGGTACTAGCCATTCCATCTTTCACCCCCACAAAAAAATAATCATGCATTTCATTTTCTTCTCTTAACCAGCCTTACCTTTTTTTTTTGTCTTCCTCAACAATGACCTCTCCCATCTTTCTCACTGCCAACCATCGCTGCCACTAGCAGCAACAAACTCATAACGTCAGTGACCACCCTCTCCACACCACTAGCCCACACACAGCTAAAACCTAGCTTTACCTTTTTTCCTTCAACCACGCCGACAGCAGCAGCAGAGCTTCAACCAACAGCTCCTTATAATAACCTATCAACTAACCCTTTTCACTACTGAATTAACTAAGACACTCATATAAGGCCAGCCTACAACTCCAATGTTAGCAGCAATCGCCAGGTATGCCTCTCACCATTTTGAAGAAAATTGTTGACCACTACCTATGATAGCCTAACACAACTAGTAACTCCCTTTCTTTTCCATAACAGTCGCCTATAAAAGAGAAGAAGAAAGTGAAACTATAAAAATTAGATTCGTAAAAAAAATGAAATAAAATGAATTTTCTTGTGTGATTTGACATTTTTGTAGGTAACAATGAAACTTACTGCTAATGCCAGAAGAAAAGAAAGAAGAAAACGCTTTAGATCCACCTATTTTTTCACTTCATCAGTAACTTTCTTAAATCATAACTTCATGATTAAACCCAAAACTCCTTCAATTCTAGGAGGCGACTCCGTTATTTGATGCCGTGCATGTCACGACAATAGAGAAGTAAAAATATGCATCCACTTTGTATATGTCAAAAAAAATAATGAAGAATCTGCCTTACTATGAATTTAAGTTCCACCGGTATAGAACTGAATCTATTGAACCAAGCTCTTAGAGCTTGTTTGAGGCTATAGATTGCTTTGTGAAGATGACATGTATAATTTGATTTGTTGGGGCTAACAAAACTAGAAGGTTATTTCATATAAACTTCTTCTTGTAGTTGACCATGAAGAAAGGTATTATGTAGATCAAGTTGTCGATGAGGCTAGTTATAAGTGTAAGCAAGTGAAAACACAATACAAATAGTTGGGGACTTAACAACATGGCTAAAGGTATCTCTAAAGTCAATGCCTTATTGTTGATGAAATCCTTTTAGCTCGAGCTTTGTGTCTTCCAATAGTCTCATCTGAAAGATATTCTTAAAGACTCATTTACAACCAATAACATTAACATCTGGTTGAGGTGGAACCAGAGACCAAGTGCCATTTTGAATCAAACCATTGAACTTTTCTAACATTGTTGTTCACCAATAAAAATGCTTAATTGTTTGGGAGTAACAAATATGATCTATTATAACAGTTAATAAAAAAGAGTATCATTTTACAATTGGATGTTTTGTAGCTATCAAGACTTACAAATGATATATTATAACCTAATTATCATAAGACAGGTTGGTTGTTTAGGTGGAAGTTAAGATGTCTCATTTAGAAAAGCTATAGATAATGAATTTTATGTATTTGTTGATGAATTTAAAGGTTGTAAAGGGGGAGATAGGTTTGAGGTCTGTGTGTTGGTAGGTAAAGATGATAATTATTGTATGTTGTTATTTGAAAGATTATTGTGAGGTAGAATCTATTAAAGAATAATAGGATATTTGTTTTACTTGCTTGATTATTCTCATTATTGGTACAATTTTCTTGACTGGATGATATCTGCTTACGACAACAAATCCTCATGAATCACAATATGACATACTATCCATCTACCCTTTTAACCTCAATGTCAACAAAAATGGTGATAGAGATCAACTCAACAAAAATGCTTATTAGAAAAGAGAGAGAGAGAATCAAAAGTAATGTGTGAAAACGTGGGAAGCAATTGTTTGTTACATTGATTTAAATTATAAAAATACTACAAAAGAAAGAAAATACGGTTGTAGTCTACAAAAAACTAACTAGATACAAACATCCCACAACTATAATATGAATTTCCACTGCATGTAATGATATGAAAGAAAATACAAGTTAGCAGGGAGCCTTCTTGATTTGTCTCCCTGATCAATGCAAATCATCTTGCAAGCAAATTTAAGAACAACATAATCTATGATAGGAGAGAGGCAAAAATGCTTTGACCCAAGACCTGAGATGTTCCACCAATGAAAGCCTGTGGCCCTCTCTCGAAAATCATAAAGTACAGTTTCTAAGCATTAGATGCCAACAATTACAAGCAAATCAAAGCAAAATGATCACATTGAGAGAGAGCTTACAAAATATAATAGCTAACAACAAAAACACTCGAAACCGAAACAAAACTAAGATTAACATGATTGAGCTATAAATTCAACACTTGCTTTCGCAACAATCAGTAACCTAACAGGACACACCATTAACCAAATTCAAGAAGAAAATCCTATCCTCAGTATAGTATATAGATCCATCAAATCTGAAGTAATTATGAATGGGCTTAACCTAAATTTAGAGATAAGTCCGACCTTCAATATTTCATGCACTTGCTTCACTCATTATCCCTGATTAAATTCTTGGTTACAGTTGTTGCTTGCATCTCTCATTATCCATCACCAAAAGTTATCTCTTTGCCAAAACATTATTTTAGTATCTGATGGTGTTGGGGATACAACCCATGTCCTTATGAATCCACTGTTGATGTAACCATGCAACCTGGTTGTGCCCGTTCAGGGTAATAGCAATAATGACAATGTGACATACTACCTATTGATCTGCCTTTTTTAGCCATGATGCCACTAAAAATTGAGATAGATACTAACCTAACAACAATGCATATCAAAAAAGAAAGAAAATTAAGAGAGGGAATCAAAAGCAATGCCTCAAGATACCAGAAGCAATGTTTCCTACATTGATTTGAATGCAGTGTTCGGGAATGTGGTTAAATTTGTATTTTTAAAAATTTTAAAATTTATTTTTGTTTAAATTTATTTTTTATATATTTTTAGATTGTTTTCATGTGATGATATCAAAAATAATTTTTAAAAAATAAAAAAATATTATTTTGATATATTTGTGAGCGAAAAACACTTTGAATAGTGACCACTATCATATTTTCAAACACCTTCTAAAAAAAAACCCAACGATTGCAAACAATCCACTACCAAATATGATTTTTACCAGCTAACAGGAGGCCTTCTTGATTTAACTTACCATACCAAATCTCATCTATTTTATCTAAGAAAATTGGTTTATTTATTTATTTTTAATTAGATCTCACATATACCAATTACTTAACTCTTAGATGCCATAGAAAACTTTCACAAAAAATAACAAAAACAATGAGTCCAGAGTTCTTAAAAATTAATTTAGAAGAAAGAAATTGAAATTTAATTAAGAAAGAGTTTGGTTGGCTATATATATATATAAGGAGAGAGAGAGAAATGAATAATGAAATTAGTAATGATGTGAAATAATGGATCGCACTGAATGAGTTTTTTAATTTTAAAAAGCTGTTTTTTTTTAAAAAAATAAAATTATACAACATCATGAATGAAAAAACTTCAACAAAATTTAAGTTTTTTCATGGGCTCATCTTGTGTGAACTTGGATATAAGCCTTGTATTTTTACGAATAAATATATGTTTTTTAAATTCTATCATGCATAAGTTATTAAATATATAAGAAAAATAAGAAAAAAATTTCAATGCAATAATGAATTATTAAGTCTTGAGCATTTTTATTCCACAAGACAAGGTATTATAGATATTAATCATATAATTTAAAGAATGTTTGAAAATGTAAAATTATTTATTTTTTTAAAGTGTTTTTTGTTTGGAAATATATTAAATAATATTTTTTTTATTTTTAAAAATTATTTTTGACATCAGCACATTAAAATAATTTAAAAACACAAAAAAAATTTAATTTGAAAAAAAAAAATAAAAAACTTTTAAAAATTTTAAAAAATATTTTTAAAATACAAAAATAAATAAACTTTTATTTTATAATACGTGGAGCTACAATTAATCGGTGAAGAGGTTAATGTCTTCCATTAATTATAATATCTTATATTAATCTTATATTAAGATCTAAATCTATATTAATATACTAATATACTGCTAGGAAAGAGTCACCTGCTTTGCATAGAACGTGGTGCTTATTATCAGGAGGCAAGTTCGCTAGCGTGTTTTTTCCCCCCCTTACGCATCCTAATATCTATTTTACTTAATTAACAAGTATCCTAATATCTATTTTACTTAATTAACAAGTACTTAATGGAGGGTCTGGCAAACTTAAAAAAATAGTGGTAGTTGAGTCGTGCATGGAAATCCACGTCCTGATTTCACCTTCGGATGCCTACGTGCCCATTCAAAAGCCAAAAAATTCGTCGCTGCATACGGCGCCAAATTTGACCAGCTCGAATAAAGTCCAACAAGATTACGATCTTTTTTACTTTATTATAAAAAAAACTCTCTCCTATTTAATTTATAGCCTTCCATTTCTTCTTTTATCTTTGATAACGAAGCAGGGCAGAAAGAGATAAAAAAAAAAAGGAAAGCAGAAAGAGAGAAATGGCAACAACAGGTGGTATCAAAGAGGTGGGAGGATCAGCTAACAGTCTTGAAATCGAGAGTCTTGCTCGTTTTGCTGTTGATGATTACAACAAGAAACAGGTTCGTTTCTTTTGTTTTCTTTAAAGTCAAATTTAGCCAGAAGAACTTCGTAAAATATTGTTTTAATTCAATTTGATCCCGGCTTTTTGTGCAGAATTCGCTGCTCGAGTTCAAGAGAGTGGTGAAAACAAAGCAGCAGGTGGTATCTGGGACGATGTACTACATAACCTTTGAGGTAACTGACGGGGGTCACAGGAAAGTGTATGAAGCCAAGGTGTGGGAGAAGCCATGGATGAATTTTAAGGAGGTTCAGGAATTCAAGCTTGTCGGGGACGCTCCTTCTGACTCTAGCGCTTAGCTAGGTACGTATATATAATTAACCATCTTTTATTTCTTGAAACAGAATTGGTATGCTGTCAAAAATGAACATTTTAACTAATCTAGACAATGTTTCGCAGTCGCATTTGGCTTCATTCACATACGCTTGCAACATTGACATGGCCCTAATACTCTTATGATACCTGGAGAATGCATCTAGATGATAGGAAATGAGAGGGGTTATGTGGACCTCAAAGCTGTATACCAAGCTAGTGATGGGCACCCTGTTTTTGGAGTTAGAGCATGTTAGGGATGAATTTTTAGTTGGATTTTTTTTTGCAAAATCCACCCAGATTCCATTTTATTCATCTAGCTTTCTTGAGGTCTTTAACTTCTAATTAAAACCACAGCCTCCAAAGAAGAAACTTTGTTTGTGTTTTCCCCATTTCCTTGAGTGACAGGATTAGAGCTTGAACCGAATATGCCCACTCCCTTTCCTTTGGGAGAGAACCACTAGGCTAAACACCCATTTGTTTGCAAGTTAGTACAATAGATGATTCTCTGTATAATGGATGCATTTTTTTTTCTAATCTTTTTGTGCTGATCCATTTTTCGAAAGTAAGATTTTGAAGCAATGCCTGAAAAATCAATTAGAACATCATAGAGGCAGATAGAAACCACTACCATAACTTGTACCAGATATGTTTTGTAGGAATGAGGCTCGGAACATGTGTATATACAGCTAGGTTTGCAAGTTGATATGAATTTGCAATTTGCCGGACCAAGAATTAGGTTACTTGCCTTGAGGTTCTGCTGTAAGGCATTTGCAGGCCTTCCCTCGGGGTGTTCGCATTGAGCCTTGACATAATCACAATACCCACGTCTCCAACCTGGTGACCTGAATTATATTGGTTGTGAATTAGGCAAAAACTAGGTTATGTAGTGTCACGAGTCTATTATGCTGCAAAAGAAATCGATTTCCAGCATAATCTAAAACCAGAAAAGTATACTTGTTATGTTGGACACGGAGAAGGAAACAGAGCTCTTTGGTTCAGGTGAAAAAGACAACGTGAGTTTAGCATGGTTTACCCATCTTCTCAGAAATTCCAAATTTGGCTGCCTTAACATTGTTCTGGGTGGCAATGGCAGCTGACCTATGCATTTGATTTGTAAAATTGTTTTAGCTGTGCATTAATTAAGCTGCAAACATGAGTCCAACAATCTGGGATGTGTTTGTTGGATTCATTAATAGCAACGGTAAGGCCATAGCGGTTCTCTGTAGTATTCACCTTACAAATCATACTGTATGGAATTCTAGAGGAAAGTGCCTTTGATGTTAGAATATAGAAACATTTTCTCTACTATAATAAAAGGAACAAACTAGTCGAAGATGATGTTTTGTATCAGAGCAACATGCTTTCGGGTGGATTTTGAGTCTGTAAGTCTACTTGCTTCCCTTTCAAGTGCAACTCTTGGAGTGCTTAAGTGCATCTTGTGTAATTGGAATCTATACCAAAAAAATAAAGTGTTTCACTCACCCAATCCTTCTCTAGAGAGGTACAAGACCATTAAGATGAAGATGTTTTACGCATATTATATAACGCTATTGATCTTTTCTTGTTCTAGTTTATATCATTTTTCTTATACTGGCATCTTGTGGCCTACAGATTACCTTTTGAGTTAGGTGATTGTTTTTGAAAACACCGATAGTACAAGTTAGCAAAAATGATTTTGCTGGTTCAATGGCATTGACATGGATGCATTGTACAGCTAATTGATGATGCTGATGGCCTGCTTTTATACGAGTATGAATCTGATGAAGCCTTTTTGATTCAGGTGGCTGAAGACTGTCCAGCTTGCTATACTTGGAGTTGATGTTCAAAATAAAAGAAGATAATAATGCTAATGGATTTCCTTTTGATGTAATGGGAATTACTACTTTCTGAATATTGATCTGGACACGCTGCTCTCGTATTTGTATGAAAATTGCAGATTTGTGAATGGATTTATGTATCTATGCTGGCTACGTTCTTGTATGCCCCTTGATTACTCCTGCTGATCTTCCCTGTCCCTCCGTATGGATCAGGACTTCATCACTGCTATCGAGTGCACATCATCTGTTTTTCCAGTTTTATGCTGGAGTGCATATTAACATGGTAGGTCTAGATTTCGTTAGCTTCAAGAACTTGGTCCAGAAGTAAAAACTTTCCATCTTGAATTTATAGTAATAAAGGAAATGAAAGTCAAACAATTTTGTTTGTTTGGTTAGGGGGGGAACAGATTACACAAATAAATATATATATATAGAGAGAGAGAGAGACCCACGTAGTTTGTGCCCTAGCCCAAACGACCAACACGTCGTGTTCCTCCTCCACATCGTTTGTTCTGCCAGCAAGAGGATGTTGAACATATTCTTATGACTCGCTTGAGCTGACGTTTAGTATTTGAATTGCAGAGAAATTGTATTGTTAGCATTGGGTTTATGGTTTTGGCTCGTAGTCAAAGCAACCACACCAAGAAACTTGAGTTTCCTTGCGCAAGCAGATTATCAAAGAAACTTCCAAATATTTGCTCACTAGCTATAAATAGACAGGCTTCCGTTGAAGATCATCAAGAAACTCACACTTCAAATTCTTCAGCTTAAGAAAGATTACTAGTTAGCCTCCAGTGCCTCCGATTATTAATCAAGAACAATTGTTTTAGATAACAAGATAGAAAGCAAGAAAATGGTTCATTTCTCAGCCAATTTTAGTTGCTTTGTTCCATCAGATTCTTCGAGGGTTTCTGATGATGCTGTAGCCTGCAGCAAGGAAGTCAGTAACAAGGCAGAGAAACCCACAAGCACATCAAAATCATCAGGTGCTCCAGTTGTAGTTTCTTACTTCCACAGGAATTCATCTCTCTCTCCTTTGTAGAAACTTCCTGCCCAGATACATGAAGAGAGTCTATGTTGGTTCTTTCCATGCAACCGTGGGTACTATATATATTATGCAAGCCTCCACAATACCAACTGCTAGGATATGGCGTTGCTGGCTTCAGAGTTACGTGGGAATTATGGGGAGTGGAAAGGGCTACGACTATATCATTTATTCATGAGTGATTGCTTATGCTAGGTAATTCTGATTTATTTACTTATTTATTTTTTTAATTTGTATATGTTATTTGATTGTAGCATCAATGACAAGATAAGCGAAACAGCTCGTGATTGAGATTAAAGTTAAAGCAATACCTCAAATTCAGTTAACCAAGAATGAGTATGAAACTACAATTTTGTGCATCAAACAACTCAGTCAACCTGAACTAAAGCATTGGAATTTGAAGGATGAGTACGTGACATGGCTTGTATTTCATTTCTATAGAGTTTACAGGATACAAAAACAGTGCTCTATAGTTGTACAAGAGATAAAGAATGAAATCTATACAGCTGTGACAGAGTCCTATTGTACTCGATGCTATTTACAGTAACGTATGCTTAAAATAAGAAAGAAATCAGCGGCTGTTACAGGAGAGATCTGAGGAGAAGATCATGATCTACAAGAGAGATCCGAGAAGAAAAATCATGAATTGTGGAGAATCAGGACTGATATGTCTCTACATTCCCCCTCAAGCTCAAGGAGGGATTGGCCCAATACAGAGCTTGCCACGGTCCGGTAGGTACTCGGGCTGCTTAAGGACTTTGTAAAAATTCAGCAATCTGGTTGTCACCCGAGATACGTGCAAGTTTGATCACACAACGAGCTACTTGTTCACGGACAAAGTGAACATCAATTTCAATATGCTTGGTCCGATGGTGAAAAACAAGATTCTTTGCAATGTTAATAGCGCTCTTATTATCACAATGCAGTATAGGAATAGGAACTGAGTGGCAAAAGACTCTGGAACAAATCGACATACCACATGAGCTCAGCTGTGGTGAAAGCAATGGATCTGTATTCAGCTTCAACAGTTGGTCTTGATATTGTAGCTTGTTTGTTTGCCCCTCAAGATATGAGATTAGGACCTATAAAAATTCCAAAACCAGTAATGGATCGACGATCATCACTTGAACCTGCTCAATCTGCATCGCAATATCCTATGATAGTTGTAAGTGGACTTTGCACGTAGTGCAGACTGCAGACCAATACTAAGAGTTCCTTTTAAGTAGCGAAGAAAGTCTTTTGGCCGCGATAAGATGAGGTTCACAAGGAGCTTGCATAAACTAGCATACACAATGGATGACAAATTAAGGCGATGTCTGGCCGTGTGAGAGTGAGATATTGTAGAGAACCAGCCATTTATCGATAAATAGTAGGGTCTGCAAGAGGAATGCCATCAGTTGTAGAGGGTTGCATGCCATAAGCAAAAGGTGTTGAAACTGGTTTAGCACCATCAAAGCTGAATTTATGCAATAAAGAGAGTAGATACTGTGTTTGACTGATGATGGTGATGTTAGTTCTATCCTGTGTGACCTGAAGTCTAAGAAAATACTACAAGTCCCCAAGTGTCTTCATGTGAAACATTTTAGACATGAGATAAAATGTATTGATAAAAGAAATGGAAGCGTCATTTATAACAATATCATCAATAAATAAGGAGAAGAATATTATCCTAATTAGCTTGACGACAGGAAAATAGTGAATTATCATACGGACATCGTTGAAAACTCATTTGCTGGATATAGGAGCTGGATTTCATAAAACATGCTCGAGAAGCTTGCTTAAAGCCCATAAAGTGCTTTGCAACAGATGACAGACATAGTCTGGATATGCAAGATCCTGAAATCCAAGAGGTTAAGTAAGATATATCCTTTATTGTAATGCATTACTCGTATCAAGTTGCTTTAAAGTCCAATCCTGAGAAAGTGCCATGTTCAAAATCAAGCGAATTGTCGCAGGTTTTTCAACGGGGCTGAAGGTCTCATCATAATCAAGGCTCGATTGTGGAGTAAAGCCTCGTGCTACAAGACGAGCTTTATACACAATAGACTCATCTGCTTTATTTTAAATACCCACTTATTACTTACCAAGTTTATATCATCTATTTTGGAAACTAAATTCCGTGTGTGACTGGCTTGGAGAGCATCAAATTCAGACTGCATATATGGCTGAATTCTGTGCAACAATTAGATGAGTATAAATTGATATTACAGGCATGTGGACTTGTGGTGAAGCATGAAAGGAATCTAAAGCATGTGAAACAGGAGATTCTGGTGCAATTGGCTGTGGAACATCTTCTGAGTAGGTATAATTGATGGAGGGTCCGTTTTGAAGCAAAATAATCTCTTACAGCAGTATTTACAAATTCTCCTTCCCTGTTGCTTTGAACAATTTCCACTTGAGTTTGAAATTGGATTTCTAGCTTTTTGGAAAATGCAAGAAGAATATGAATTACATCTGATTTACGAGCTATTGGAAAATGCTATATGTAACGAGAAAATTCATCCACCACAACCAAATAAAATAAAAAACCATCTAGGCACTTGAGGGTCTAGCTGCTGTGGTCAACCGTGTGACTTGTTCCGCCCCCGTCCCGGGTTCGACCCTCTATGTGCACACCTGTCACCCCCGCGGTGCCTTACCTGCTCCTGGGCTTGCAGGATGTCCAGTGGGCCGTGAGGAATAGTCGTGATGCGCGCAAGCTGGCCCGGACACCCCACGTAAATCAAAAAAAAAAAAAAACCATCTAAGTGGTAGTCTAGTTGTAAGAGCTTGGGATCAAGAGGTTTGCTCCTTTTGTGGTCTCAGATTCGAACCCTGTGGTTGCTCATATGATAGCCACTGGAGACTTACATGGTCGTTAACTTCAGGGCCTGTTGGATTAGTCGAGGTGTGCGCAAGCTAGCCCGAACACCTACGTTAAACTATATAAAAAAAAAACCATTATAAGAAATTATAAAAGTTGTTCCCCAAACATCCATATAATGTGTATGTAAAAATGTTTCAATACAAATCTGAAAGAAATGATCATGGGCACATATTAACATGAAATATGGGAAGTGTGTTTTTAACTGTAGTAATAGAAGCAGTTTATTGAGTAGTGCTATAGTAAAATTATTATTTTGCTCTTGGGTGGGAAAAAAAAGCCTTTGTGTTGAGAGTATTATATGATATTTTTCAAAGATTTATTAATCATTAAATATTGTTCAGGATATGCTAGTCTTTTTAAAAAATTTATGTTAGTCTTTTTGAAATTTTTGTAGAGTAAAGAAATGTTTATAGCTCCAAAGTCAATATAATTTAGAACAGTTGATGGTTTTTTCATCTTTTTATAAACTTTAAAATAGTTATAATATTTCTTTACCCCTAAAGTAAAACACAGTACAGATGTTGATCAAGGATTTATGGTTTTTTCCCTTTTAGAATATAATTAAAATACATATTTGTCCTTGTCAAAAATAAAAATTAAGTTATGTATTCAAGGGTATTTTTGTCCTTTCACTTGGATTTATTTGTGATTTCTAGGGGAACGAGGGATCTTTTGGTATTTTTAAGTTGAGTTCTTAATTTTTTTTTCAAAAAGTTGTTGACGTATGCTAATTATGTACCAACTAGTGAGTGGTGTTTGCGCTCTATAAGCGTCGCGTGAGACGCCACCTGGGTGTCAAACCTACACTTTCACCGTGTTGTTGGAAGTGACATCATGTCCTCTTCCTCTTGATGAGGCACGTGATGGCAGATAATAAGTGGTTTGTCGTTGATGGTTATTTTTCCTTTTTTTTCGTCTCTCCTGCCAGGAAAAGTACATGGTTATCTTTCTTTTTTTGGTATTTCAATTTCAATCCTCATTCTTTTAATTTTTTTTATTTCATTCTTATCCTTTTAATAAAATTTTTGTATGTTTTACATTTAGTCCTTTAATTACAATTTCTTATATACTATTTTTTTAATTTTGATTTTTATTCTTTTGATTTTTTTATTTTTTTCCTTGGTCCTTTTGTTAAAGTTTTGTTGGCTTTCAATTTCATCCTTCAATCAAAGTTTATATTATTTTATTTTTTTTATTTGACCCTTATTGTTTTGATTTATTTTTCCTTTGTTAAAGTTATTTTTCATTTCAAATTAGCCCTCCGAATAAAATTTTTTGTTTGTCCTCTAATGCATTTTTATTTCAATTTTCACCCTCATTCTTTTAAATATAATTTTTTTAGATTCTTTTGTGTAATTAATTGTTTGCTCATTTTCTTTTACAATCTTATCATTCTACATTAATTATTATTATTTTTATAAAAAGATAATTTTTTTATATGAGTTTATCTCGGTCTCATGACTTAAGTCATAAGTTCTTGCAAACCTTTTTTTAATAGAGGTTTTTTAAAAACTACTTTGTTTGTATTTGATTTTAGAAGATATTATTCTAATCCATCTATAATTTTTTTATATAGAAGAATCTATTTTTCAAAATAAAAAATATTTATTTTAAAATAATACTCCTGATCAAATGTTCGGTCTTGTGTAACATTTCTTCTAAGCCGTGGATTTATTAAATCAATTTCATTTGTGTTTTTATTTTATATTATATTTTATTGATTTAAATAAACAAGTTCAGTAAATACAACCAGAAAAATATCATATTTTATGTGATTAAATATCTTAATATACATTCATCTCTTAACTTTTCCAATTTCTTTTTTAGTTTTTGTTAATGATTTTTCTTTGTTTATTTACATAAATAACTATTAATTTATTTAATTAAATGTTTATATATGCTTGTCACTTTACACTTTGAGTTTTTTTTAATGTAAATAACACCCTAAAATAATCTCTTACCTCATAATGTTTTTGGAAAAAAAAAAAACTTACAACCTATAGCAAAACACGAGTTAAATAATAAACTAATTATAATTTATAGCATAACAAAAATTAAATCCTGTTCCTTTTTTACTGCTAGAGATCTTCATCTACTGGGACCTCTGCTCTACAATTAATGAAAGATAGTATCTGTGTGTTCCTAAGATACATTTGGACTTCCACAACAGCTGGAGCCTAAGGGAACTAATTCCTTTAAAGTTATTTACAAGTTTCAAACAAAATAAACATCTCTCTCTGACTCCCAATTGAATGGCATATGCTCGAGAGTCAAGATTTTATATATATATATATATATATATATATATATATATATATATATATATATATCTAGCATTGGTTCAAAAATAAAATAACTATGTAGTGAAACAAATAAAATAAAATAAACTTTACTCATTGCTTGATATTTGCCTTCAATAATATAATATATAGGAAGGATTTTTTTAAATTATTTTCACTAGTCACAGTTTCTTAAGTTCTTCTTTTTATTAATTAAAAAATAATTTAAAATGTTTATTTTGATTATTTCCTTAATAATATACATAGAGGGAGGACTACTTGCAATCTAATTACTTGCAATTAATTTCAAGTGATTGACCAAGTGGTTAAGGACATGTATTTCCTTCCTAGATTTTCGAAGCCAAAATCATGGAGAATTTATTAAATTTCTTTTAATATCCTTGGGTGATATCAACCTTAGGTAATGGTTGGAATATAATAGTAATTATTTTTAAAAGTATTTTTTGTTTAAAAATATATAAAAATAATATTTTTTTTATTTTGTAAGAATTATTTTTGATATTGATATATACATCAAAACAATATAAAAATATATAAAAAAAATTTAAATAAAAAATTTTAAAAATCATGAATATAATTTTAACCGCAAAAACAAACAGTTTCTTAAAATTATTTTAAAAAATATTTATTCTTGATTAAAGTGTAAACTAGCTTGAAGATACCTTTGCCACATAAAAAGATTTAATAATATTCCTACTAAGGATTTAACAAAATCTTGGGAACTCATATGCAACCTCAAAATTTGAGTCCATGTCAATGATTCGTGAAGAAAATTTAATATTTTTTGAGAAGTTGGTTATGGCCTTCAATTAAAAAAGAAAAAGAAAAAAAGATTAGGACTATATATACCATGAATCATGAGAGCTTTTACTGTGGAGTCACACAGTGATTTCAATTTCTCTTCTTTTACTCTTTTTTTTCTTTTTATGAATGTGGCTATCTCCTCCACCAAACAGTAAAATAAAACAAACAAATAGTAGTGAAACAGCTACAGAAGCAACAAGAAAGGGAAAGAAAAAGAGCCAAAGATCACAGACCACAGAAGCCGAAATGAAAAATATGAAGGAAACAGCGAGGAAAGCCTTCGATATCTCCCTCACGTAACCCCAACCAAAGAAGAAGAGAGACAAAATGTGTCAAACCCACCAAGGCCCAAGCTGTGCCAAGAACTTGGAAAGGTTAAGACAAAATGAAAAGACATTAACCAGAAAAAAGTGAATGCGTCGAAACTAAAAGAAGACAGTGAACAGAACTAGAAGAGTTCCCGTCACTCATCTAGTTGCATGCAGACAGCTTCAGAGGAGAATCCGACCTAGAAGGAGAAACCAGCACCATCCAAGACCTATCCCAGCAACAAAAATACCAAACCTAACAAAACCTAGCTACAACTCTCTCAATGCGGTGTACAAAACCACCAATCCTGGAAATTGAATTGAAGGTGCATTCAACGCACCATGATTGTTTCCCATCCATGCAGAAAGGAAGCTAGAGAGACCAGCAAAATGAATTTGCTTACCTTAACAAGTAAAAATGGAAACAGCCCCCCTGGTTTTGAATTGACTTGCAGTTGATAAATAAAATAGCTTTGAGAAAAATCAAGTTACAGAGGAGGGAAATGTTATGGTATCTAGGGATTACAACAGATTTGAGCTCGAAACTGATACCAATTTCTCGCATGGATTCAATAGAAGACGCTAAACCTTCCCCAATGAAATTAAATGCTTTTCTTCAGGATCAATTTTAATCTGGTGAAACAATTTTGGGGTGTTTGGCATAGTTTTTTTTTTTAAAATGTTTTTAAAAAATGTTTTTGATTTGAAAAAAAAATATTAAATTGACTTTAATATATTTTTAAACAAAAAAACTATTTTAATAAACAACTTGTAACTCAGCCTCATCAATATTACAATTTATTTATATTGAATGTGCTTTTGTCAGAAATCGTGGCCAGCATGATTCATGTATGTAAAACATAGTCCTATATTTTCCATTTAATATTAGAGAGTCCATATTTTTGCATTTATTAGTATACAAGTGGTCCAAACGATTCTTATCGAAAATATGTTTTCTAACTCGTCTTGAGAAAATAAACGAAGCAATGCATGGACAATCGAAAAACAGCTCATTTGGCTGCAGATTGAATAATTGAGGAAATTAATCACGCATCTCATCCACAAACCCTTTAAATCATTCTTCAAAAAAGGAAAAAAAACAAAAAAAAACCTTGTAGATGTTAAAGATAATGTTGGGATTAAATGTTCTCTCGAATGCTAAAGCAACCATTACATTGGGAATCTTCTTAGTTCAAACCCAGTTTAACTTTTTTTTTTTTGAGTATTTGTTTGTTTGTTATTTTTTTATTAACGTCGGTATCCAGGCCAATTTGTGAGCACCTCGACTAATCCCATGAGCTCTGAAGTTAACGACCATGTAAGTTTTTAGTGGCCCTGGAATTTGTTGGACTCGAACTGGTGATTTCTAGAGAGCAAATCTAGAATCTGATAAGTTAAACTACACCTCTCAAATTTATTATGTTTAGTCACGGTAAAAAATGTTTTTACTCAAACCATAACTTCAAAAGTTGTTTGATTATGAAATTTATTATGGTAATAAATTAAAAAAAAATATAAATTAAAAATTTATTTATTCTCAAATTGCAATAACAGAAGCTAACACACAGTACGTACCAGGCGATAATAATAGACAACATGTTGCAAGTCTAATATAAAGCACTTGTATTAAAAAAAAAAACACAAAATGATATCACGAACAAATACTAGACGATTCATCATGAGTTCTCCAACGTAAATTATGCAGAACCCGCCAAAATGTGATGGTGGAACAAGTTTTTTAGGTATAGACTTATAATGAACATCGAGCCAGACTCATGCAATAAAATATTTTACAACTGAAAGATAGATATTATAAAGTTTCTGAAATCAATCCAAAGACAGACATAATTCAGTGTAGATTTTAATCCATAAATTGGTCGATCCATTCTTGATCAACGTACGTGAAAACAGATTTGAAAACGTCTTTTTGACTATATATATATATATATATATATGGTTTCGACTGTGGGCGTAGATTTACTCCTGTTCTGTCTTTCTTATTATTTTCTGTGCTACTTCCCCTCTGAAACAGTTTTCGACCTTTTATATACCATGCTTCGTCAATATCACAGTTTATTGAATGTGTTTTTGTCAGAAATCGTGCCCAACATGATATATATATATATAGCCCTTTATACGTACGTATTGTGTCACGTTGCAATTATAAACTTAAAAATTATTTGGTTTTTATTATTTAAACTTGTTTTTCATTTTAAATTGTGTTAAAAACTTGGGTTAAGAAAAATATAGCTTATAATTTTTTTTAAAGATTTTTTTTAAAATTGTAAAAGTTACCATAATTAATATCAATCTTGTCTATGCACACCGTTTAAATCATTCTTCAGATAAAAAAATTAAAATCCAGTAGGTGCGAAAAATAATGTCGGGGTTAACAAGGTTTAATGTCCTCTTAATGCTAAAGCAACCATTAAAAGGGTCTCTTTTCAATTCAAACCTATAGTTTAACTCCTTTTTTTTCTCTCTCGATATAGAAAACAATAAAGAGTATAGAAACCTTGGGATGGAATGTAAAATTGATGGAAATTGATCTATTTGGGATGGAATGGGACAGAAAGAGTATAGAAACGTTGGGAAATTAAAGAGTGAATTTGAAAAATTGAGGGTTATATAGCCAAGCAATAAAGAAAAAAAAGGAGAGGAAATTAAATTTTTAGTTTAAATGCGTAATTATTATGATCATGTCTAGAGATGAAAACATTGCTTTATTAAATTTAATTGAGATCTTAGTATGTGTTGGAATTGAGATTTCCTTGAGAAAGTTAAGGATTAAAGGCATGGTTGTAAATGTAAATGAAACGATATGTGTTAGTATTAAGTGAAAAGTGGAATGATTGAGTATATATAGATAATTCATTGTGGGAGATGCATTGATGAATGTTGAATCTCCTTGTTGAAATCAGGAGCTGTATCAGGAGCGGGTCAATCAGTGGAGGGAGCGAGGACTATTGGATGAGCAAGCAGGTGCCTGTCACCTGTTCCATTTAAAATTTCAGTATTGTTTTTGGTTTTATCTTATTCTTCTTAATGGATAATAGTGAAAATGGTGTTGGAAATAGATATGTCATGAATCAACTTGTAAAAAGAGGAATTATGTATGATCCAATTTAAATAGAAGTTGATGATCTAGTGGAAAGGGGAGGAGGGGGGGGGGGTGTTCAATTCAAATCAAATAGAATTATTTAGTTTTTTAAATTTTAAAAATGTTGACGGACTCCAATAATATCTGATATTTAGCATGTCGTGACAATAGTAACTAAGAAAATGATCATCGATATTAATAGATAATGTTAACGAATTCAAAGGATGTTTGATCCTTAGTATGTTGTGATGATGGTATCTAAGGAGATGATTATTGATGTTGGTTGATAATGTTGATGGACTCGAAGGATGTTCGACACTTAGTGTGTCGTGATAACGGTAGCTAAGGAAATGATTATTGATGTTGGTCAATAATGTTGGAAGGACTCGAAGGATGTTTGATACTTAATATGACATGATAACAGTAGCTAAGGTAATTATATATTCATGATGTTGATCAATAATATTGACAAACTCAAATGATATCTGATACTTAATATATTGTAATGGCGGTAGCTAAGAAGACTGTCATTGATATTGATTGATAAAAAAAATTGATGGATATAACAAAGAAAATAAAAGGAATGTGTTCTGATATTTAATGATCATGTTGATTGTGTTTAAGAAAACAGGTAAAGGTTTGTTGAGTAACCTAGACGATGATTGTCATGAAGAATAAATGACTTAGTTGTTTGTATTGACGACAACTAAGGGGCTGGGTGTAAATTGAATTGCTCTTACCAAAGATGACTTTTGGATATGTTTTTGAAAACTAGGTACATAATTTGTATTGTGAGGTTAAATTTCTTGATTTATATTTATCTCTTGATTTTTTCATGTTAGTATTTGTTTATCATTAATGATTCTTTTTATAATATTTATTGGCATGAATAATTCTTGATTTATTTAAGTAGATGCATGTGTAAGTTTTTTGTTTCTTATTGAGAATTTTTTTTAATTATGGCAAAAATCTCATTAGAAAAGCCTGCATATTTTTTAATGAAAATTAAAATTATCCGACCTCACTTCTAAAAAAATACAGTAGATTGTACTCTCCAAGACCAGTACATAGCACTTGTATTAAAAAAACACTAAACGGTATCACAAACGGGGTAAATATTAGATGAGTCTGAGTCGTCACGAGCTCACTAATATAAATCATATACGACCCACCCACCACAATGCGATGGTGGGAGAAATTTATAGACTCATGACATGAACACTGTTCGCTCGCTCATGCAATACAATCTTTTTCTTTTTACGAGAAGTTGATATGGTCTCGAGGTGGATGCAGATGAATTTTGTTTACAAAAACGTTCGTCCTCATGCTTTCTTCTTCTTGATATTTATTATGCTGCTACCTGCCACCAAGAAGTAGATATATACAATTCTTGCCTCAAGGATGGTCATGGGAGCTCTGATCTTACATAATAATAAGGATAATGTTTTTTAGAGTTCCAATGACAATATCTCCAGTCTGTTTAGATCTTCAAAATTAATAATATTTATATCTCACGTATACTACCAATGAACATTTGTCCCTTTAACAGGTGTGATGTGTGCAGTGTAATAGTTGGCTGGAAATTAATGAACGGAAGAACATGAGCTGTCATAATTTCTGAAGCATATCCGGCTATCAAGATATGGCCTCTGCGAGATACTGGAACAGCAACTAATGTTGCAATTTCAATAAGTTGACTCTCCATTGTAGATCTGGATCAAGAAAAACGTAAGCCCCTGTGGCCTTCTGTCACATGGTTAAAATCCGTCAGGGTGTAGGCTGACGAAAAGCATAGCGGGATAGTAGCTACGGGGTGGCAGCCTGCGTGACAGTAGCGAAAATCAGCAGCATGCGTGTGCGGCAGCACGCAATAGCTAGCACAACAGTGAGCTGACGAGAGTTGGGGCTTGGGCGAGGATTGTCCAAGGCTTGACGAAACAGTGCTGGGATGACACAATGAGACAGTGGGGAATTCGGCAACACTGGCGAATTCAGCAGCGTCGAGGAATTCGGCAGCAGGGGTTGACGATAACTTGGACAGCGGACGGTCCAAGGCATGCGAGGCAGTTACGCTGGCAGCATGTGTGCTGGCAGTGGGCAGTTGGCTTGTGGGAGAACATGCCAATGCAGTTGTGGCAGTTTTGGGAGCAGTTATCGGCAGTTTGCGGCAATTTCTTATGTGGGGAAGAAGTTGGCTGAACATGGGATAATGGGTGCTCCAGCTGTGCAGGAAGTTAGGGGTAGTTTCTACATTGTAACTTCCATATCTTGTAAATAGATAGGCTGTAAAAATGTGTAGCATGCAGAACGGATTGGGCATAGCACACAAGAAGGACTTTGTGTAATCCTTTAATTGAGTTAATGAAAAGGTTGGGACTTGTTCCTGTAATCTGCTGTGTTTTATATTCTGCTCACATTCATTAAGTGTTATTCCGCTTGCTTGTGACATTGAAAGAGTGTGGGGATCTCTTGGGTTTGTGGGACAAACTAGTCGTAGGCAAAACACGAGTGAATCGGTGAGGGAAAGGCTGAGTCTAGCAGGACTAGACTGCCGCGCGAGGTCTGTTGCGAGAGCGAAAAATTGACCCCGTGACACCTTCTACGGTGGTGTTCTAGCACTCCCCCTGCATCTAGGGTTCTTGACGCGCCTTTGAGATAAATATGATATGGGATAGGTAGTCTCTAGCCATCTTGCTTCGAAAACTTAACTGTAAAATTTGATGATTTTCGGAGACGAAAAGCTTAGGAATATTGTCATAGTGGGGGTAATTCTCCCTTTTCTTATCTTAGTTCCTCTCAGGCACGACGAACATTCAGTATTTCAAACTCATGCCCTCGGTAAACTTCGCCTAGCTAGGACAGTAGCAATAATATAATTAATTGGAATTTATACATAACACGAATCTGGAGTGGCTCCTTTCATGATATAACTGGAATTTTATTTGAAACTGGGTCATGATATTGTTCAGGAATGGAGCATTCTCTCTTAATGCGACAAGAAAATACATGCATGTAAGGGTTTGAGCTTCTAAATAATAAGATCTATGATTTTTTCTGGTTTTCAAGTGATAAAATTCTTAAAAGTAATTTCACTCCTCGATCTAGTTAACATCGAGTCATCCATGCTAGCTAGAACTAGAGATTTTAAATTCGGAGGGAGAGAAGAGATCGTAAATTTAAAGTTAACATATTTCTTACTGTTAAAACTATTGATAAATTCATTACCAGTTGTTAATTAAAAGCTCATTTATCTACACAGTAAACCGTATTTCAAACCGTGATTTGCCTCATAACAAGCATCGCCCTTATGGATATGTACCGTGTTTTTTAAAATTTTGATTTTTTTTTGTTTAAAATAATTTTTTTATGCGTTTAGATTATTTTGATGTGCTGATGTTAAAAATAATTTTAAAAAAATAAAAAAAACTTTATTTTAATACATTTCTAAGTAAAAAACACTTTAAACCGTCACCGCTACCACAATTTTAAACACACCCAAAAAGCATCAAATGCTTTTTACACGATCGACCATAGTTTCAAACGAAATGCGATTGGCACCGTAGATAATAATCTGAATAAAATCTCATCATTGATACACAACGATGAATATTGTTATAATCTAAATTTTTACTTTTTATTTTTTAAAATATTTTTAGAATACAAAAAAATTAAAAAATATATGTTTTTAATGTATTTGCATCATTTTCAACATTTTCAACATCTTCTCAAAAGAAATCAAAATTCAAATTACTTTTCAACGCGTTGAGTTTTTAACGCGCCATCCTTAAATCATTGAACAATTTTATTGAGTTGTCATTGAAGTTGTCTTTTAAAAAAAATATCAAAACACAAAAATATAAGAAAAAAAACAAAAAATATTGTTTGGACAAGGGGACCAAAAATGCAAAATAAAATAAAATAAAGAACCAAAGTTTTTTAAGTTCTTGGGGACCAAGCAGTTGGGAGGAAAATGACAAATTAATTTACATATAAATAGATAGTTGTAGCACACACAAAAAAAGACCAGAAAGAAAAGGAAAGAAAGAAAAATAAAAGGTTGTTCCAACATTCTCTCCCTACACACACAAATAAAAAAAACCCTAGCCCTATCTTGACAAACACAACCACCAACCATACAAGAAAAAGAAGTCCCAAGCTTGAACCTTCATCTTCCACCCGTTACAGTTCTTCCGACAAAACCTCCTCTCTGCATCTTCTTTCCTAAGACAGCCATACCAAACGCTCCACCATCATTTTCTGATCTAGACACTTCATTTCTTTCTCTAGCTGGCAACATCAATAACATAAAAGAATAACACCTCATTATCACCAGTAAAGGCCTCATCTTTGGTCAGTCTCTTTTCCTCCAACCATACAGATAGTAGTAGCAATTTCTTCAACTTGCCATCAACACCATTAAACTAAGACAACAACTCCACCAACCTTCAAATAGTAACTAAACACCCAAACCAACCTCTTTTTACCCCTATTGTCACTCATTAGCCACAAATCATCCCCTCCAACTAACATCTTAACATTGTTTCTACACCTCAAATCTCCTCTCATCACAACCATTTATGTATTAGCCTCACACATGATAGCTCCTCCACATCTCAACCCACAACCCCAACTCACCTCGAGAGACTCGATGGTTTAGTCAACCCTGAAAATCAAACCCTTTCACAATCAAACACCCTAGCATCGGGCCTGAAATCAACTCAGCCATTAGGCGACCTGCTAGTAGCATTGTTTATCACCATCAGAAGCCCCTTTTGTCGCCACCAGAAGCAGTCGACATCCTTTCAATCATAACAACAGTCGCATGAGGAGAAAGAAAAGATAAGAGGACCAAAGCTTTGGAAGGCTAGATCTCCTTCCTCAAAGAGCGTGAAGGAGCACTGCTGGTGTAGGAGAAAAGAGGAGGTAGGTGAGCACCCGATCCACCAACCATGCTTGTCTGGTAGCGGCAACGCGTGAATCCACGCGCCAGTAATGGCACGTGGTACATGCACCATCACTATTCCAACAGTCTTTCAGTGTCTATTTTAGTATACCTTGAACATTATGAAATTTAGGACAAATTGTTTATGGTTGTGTATATTTTTGGATTGTTTGGATATTATTTGATTTGAATTCATGTGTTTTTTTTATATATATAATTTGCATTGAATTGTGAGTTTATTTTGAAGGTTATGATTGCTAATTGAATATTAAATGTTGGTTCATGATTTAGGGTTAAGTTTATGTTAATTTGAACATTAAATCTTTATGCTTGGATTTATTTGGATTGACGTGAAATTTGAACGAAGTAGAGGAAATTAATAAAATTTATGTGGATGTTTGGCATTGTTTGGTTTTGAGTGATGAACAATAATTTGTTTCGAATTGATATCGTGATTCAAATAACTTTGATAAAAACATTTTATTTGCGTCTTGCCAAGCACAGTCTTTGCCCAATTTTAATCAATTTTAAATTTTTGGAAGATCATTTTGCAATTAATTTGAATTTCCTACGTTTTTCTACCCTCACATATTTAATATTTGGAATTGTGACCTACACGCGAGATGCTTTTTCAGTATTAAACGAATCGGTTTCCTTTCATAAAAACAACAACAACAACAAAAAATCTTTCTTTTAAAAATATAATTTTAATTTTAATTTGTATATGGTCAAGTCTCTCAAAAATAAATTATATTTGTATATTTTAGCATATTAAAAAATAAAAAAATAAGCTTTTTATTTTTACATGCATTTTTGGATTTGACAGTTTATTAAAGCCGTGAGAATTTGACTTACATTTTAAAAATACCAAAACTTTATTTCCTTTGTCCCAATATCAAGGATTATGAACTAGATGTATTCCCGATATTCAAAGAAAAAAATACAAAAAAAATATATATTAACTTTAGAATAGCTAGACTTTAACCTAATAAGATAATGATTTCCTTACAAATGATGACTTTTCTTAAATTTTAAATAGACCAGTGCGGCTACAAAACACAACAATACTTTAGTTTATATCTGACAAATAAATAATACAACTTACTTTAAGTAAGGTATATTAAGGGTGAAACGTACCTTCTTCCTATACACAATCATTTTTTTTATTCAGACTCTAACACCAATTAGAATTTTTAATGACTAAAATATTAGATGACAACTCTATTTTTTTTTTTACTATAAAAATTAAAAATTTCTTATTCTTTTTTCTATCACTAAAGCAATGCATTTCTTTACTAGGAAACTGGCCCATAGCCCTCTTCTTTTTATTTTCAGCAAGAGAATAATTACCGTGACATCACATTCATGCAACAAAAATCATGATCGCATGCAACTTCATAATATGGATCCCTTGTGGGGCTCCCCTTCCTCCCACCCCCAGCATTATAAATACATGCAACCCATCTTACAATTGTCATTGCACCAAACCAAGTAGACTACACCGCTACCTCTTAAAATGATAAGCTCTCAGATTCAAAAGCTCAACTCCACCAAACCCTTGTCATCACTTTTACCAAAACCCTCAATCCTGAGCCATGGAAACCCCAGCCTTCCGATTTATAAGCAGCAACATTTACCTAAAAGGCAAGCTAACTTTAGAATCCGTGCAGCTCTTGGCAATGCCAAGGTTTTATCAAAACCATCAACAACAGAAACTGCTGTGAAAGTTAAGGCAACTGTTACGGTTAAAGTAACAATTGGTGGAATTTTCTCCAATATTGGTTTAACAGTACCTCTTGATGAGTTAACTGAGGTATTTGGTAAATCTTTTCTTTTGGAGCTTGTTAGCTCACAGCTTGATCCCAGTAAGTAGTGCTTCTGATTTCTCTTTCTTTTTACTGTTATTTTGTTAGTGTTGCATGTAACTATAAATTTTTTCATGAACTTATACATGTCTGGTATATTTTTGGGCAGATACTGGATTAGAGAAGGAAACAATCAAGGCTTATGCTCACAAAGCAAGCCAAAAAGATGATGAGGTGAAATATGAGACTAAATTCACGGTACCGGCAGGATTTGGAGCGGTTGGAGCAGTTTTGGTAGAGAACCAACATCACAAGGAAATCTTTCTTAAGGACATAGTTCTTGAAGGATTCCCTAATGGCCCCGTCAATGTTGAATGTGATTCATGGGCTCATTCCAAATATGATGATTCTAAGAAGAGGATTTTCTTTGCCAACAAGGTCCTATTCTTTTCCAACAAATTTAAAGATTTTCCATTATCGGCAAATAAACTTACTAATCTCTATGTACAAAATTCTCATGAATTAACGATAGAGAGGAAGGGAAAAACAACGTAAACTAAACTAGAAATAAAAAAAAACGATGTGTTCAATGTTCAAATTGTTAAAAATAACATAAATTGTATTTTGAAACCTCACTTAAAAGTTTAAGTTATTGAGTTGAAATGGTTTTTTAACATAATATCGGAACATTGATGACCAAGTGATCACGAGTTCAAATCTCACTATTTTTATTTATTTGATAAAAATTAAGCACAAAATAGTGTGGGTTTGTGCAAGTTTCAAGCTCAAAAAACTTTCATTTGAAGAAATATACATGTTAGAAAATAATATAAATCATACATTAGATCTTATATAGTTATTTGATAAAATAGGATTCTCATAGCTTTGATTGTTGATTTTTAGTTGTTTTTTATCTGGTTATGTGCTAATGAACCAGTCCTACATAACTTCCGAGACCCCTGATGGACTGAAGAGGCTAAGGGAGCAAGAGTTGGAAGATATACGAGGAAATGGAGAAGGGGAGAGAAAGTCACATGAGAGGATCTATGACTACGATACATATAATGATCTTGGTTTTCCAGATATAAGCAGTAAACTAGCAAGGCCTGTGCTAGGCGGCAAAGAGCGCCCGTACCCAAGGCGTTGCAGAACCGGACGCCCGCGCACTAGAAAGGGTCAGCAAAATTCCTGATGACAAGAAAAGGAAATATTTCACAATTTATGATTCTATTTAGAATATCTGATAATTATTTTGGTTATGAATGCAGACCCATCGTCAGAATCAAAAAGCCTCATTAACTATGTGCCGAGGGATGAGGTGTTCTCGGAGGTGAAACAATTCACATTCTCAGCAAAGACATTGAAGTCTGTGTTGAACGCACTCCTGCCATCGATTGAGTTTGTTTTTGAAGATCCAAAACTTGGATTCCCTTACTTCAATGCCATAGACTCTCTTTTCGACGAAGGAGTTACATTGCCTAAGCCGAAAAATCCAGGGTTTCTCCGCACGGTTTTGCCGAGGCTTGTGAAAACTTTTAGAGAGGGAGGAGATGAATTGTTGCTCTTTGACACTCCTGACATGATTGATAGTATGATTCCCTTTCTACCTCTTCTCGTACATATATATATTTATAGAATAAATTTCTTACAAATAAGTTTCTTCTGCAGGAGATAAATTTTCTTGGTTCAAGGATGAAGAATTCTCTCGGCAAACACTGGCTGGTCTAAATCCTTTCAGCATACAGTTAGTTACGGTAAGAAAATCCGTATTGAATCATTTTTTCATTAGTGGTAGAAGGGTGACAGAAAAGTAAGAAGATTATTGTGACTTCTTTCGAGCAGGAATGGCCTCTAACAAGTAAGCTTGACCCTGAAATCTATGGCCCTCCTGAATCAATGATCACAACAGAACTCTTGGAAAAAGAGATTGGAGGAATTATGACTGTTGACGAGGTAAGGGTGTAGACTCTGGTAAACAAGCTAATTTTCTATTTTGTATTGTTTCACAACATTTTCCAAATTAAGTTCTTGGATCTTGGTGGTTTGTAGGCTATGAAACAAAAGAGGATTTTTATGTTGGATTATCATGATTTATACTTGCCTTATGTGAACAAAGTGAGAGAGCTTGAAGGAACTACTTTATATGGATCTCGGACGCTGTTCTTCCTCATGGAAAATGGCACCTTGAGGCCTCTGGCCATTGAACTCACCAGGCCACCATCCGGTGACAAGCCACAATGGAAACAAGTGTTTACACCCAGCTGTTCCGATGCCACTGGTTGCTGGCTGTGGAGGCTGGCTAAAGCTCATGTTTGTGCTCATGACTCCGGTTACCACCAGCTCGTCATTCACTGGTAGGTCTAAGTTGAGATTAATAGCATGTCACTTGTAAGATTTGATAAGTTAAATAAATTATGCTTTTTTATGAACTTACTTGTCATTCATTGGTACAAACTCGAAGCCATGATCATGGAACTTAAACTTTGGGACCTTTTTTTTTTTGCAGGCTAAGGACACACTGCTGTGCAGAGCCGTACATAATTGCTGCTAATAGGCAACTAAGTGCAATGCATCCAATCAATAGACTTCTACGTCCGCATTTCCGATACACAATGGAAATCAACGCTCTTGCTCGAGAAAGCCTCATCAATGCAGCAGGAATAATTGAAACCACTTTCTCTCCTGGAAAATACTGCATGGAGCTCAGCTCAGTTGCTTATGACAAGCTATGGAGATTCGATACGGAAGCACTGCCAGCTGACCTAATTAGAAGGTAACGCACATACATAGGTCTAGAGTTTGTCTAACCTTATCCCACGGTTCTTGGACGGCCTTGTCATTTAGCTGCTCAACACATCAATTCTCTGCCTTCATCAATTTTCAGGGGAATGGCAGTAGAGGATCCAACAGCAAGACATGGCCTGAAGCTGACAATCGAAGACTATCCATTTGCCAATGACGGTCTTGTTCTTTGGGATGCAATTAAGGAATGGGTTGGTGACTACGTGAACCACTACTACCCAGAAGCAAGCATGGTGGAGTCCGACAAAGAACTTCAAGCATGGTGGACAGAAGTGCGAGCTAGAGGCCACGAAGACAAGAAGGATGAACCATGGTGGCCTGTCCTGAAAACACAAGAAAACTTGGTTCATGTTTTAACTACAATAATTTGGGTGACTTCAGGTCATCATGCAGCTGTGAACTTTGGCCAGTACATGTATGGTGGGTACTTCCCCAACAGGCCAACAATAGCTCGAACCAACATGCCAACTGAGTCACCATCAGATGAGGAGTGGAAGCTCTTCTTGAAGAAACCAGAACTTTCACTGTTAAAATGCTTCCCTACACAGCTTCAAGCAACAAAAGTGATGGCTGTTCTGAATGTTTTATCTAGCCATTCGCCTGATGAGGAGTATATCGGCGAGAAAACGGAACCATCTTGGGAAGAAAATCCTGTCATTAAGGCTGCATTTGAAAAGTTCACTGGAAGACTGAAGGAGCTCGAAGGGATTATTGATGAAAGGAACACTGATTTGAACCTGAAAAATAGGACTGGAGCTGGAGTTGTTCCATATGAGCTCCTGAAGCCATTTTCTGCTCATGGTGTCACAGGGAAGGGAGTTCCTAATAGCATCTCCATTTAATATGCTTGAAAGTTGCAACGAATAATCATAGAGTATGTCCGCATAACTTCCATATCAGAAGTCATCTAAATAAGCTCTGTGAATAAAGATTTATCAGCAATCTCTTCACTTTATGCTATATAGTTTGGTTAAATTATTATCTTGTCTATTATCATTATAACACCCTTAAAAATTAACATAAATTATACTAACAAAGGGGGTGTTGATGAATCGTGAGCGCAATAAATGGAGTTACCTTGAACTAGCTGATCATTTATTCTACATATATTTAAACTGAAACTCAATCTGAAATCTCTAAATTATGAAACTTATATAAATCTACCAATAAAATTCTTCATTTTGGATACCCTGTTAAATCTAGAAATTGTATTTAATCCACACATTTAATGACATTGCCTCATTGCACCTAGCTTTGCTGTCCAAAAATCTGTATTGCAGCTAAAGCTGAATGTATGTAGCCAATGCTGAAATCTGATCTGCATGAATACCAGCAACCAAAGTCTGATAAACTGGCTACTATGTTGGGAGAGAGCACAACCAACGTATGCAGCAAGGGCAAACTATATTTGAATCTTGCTAGCATGCGCGCAGCAAAGCTCCTAGAGGGCAAATATGATTCAGTATCTGGGTGGCATACTGGGATTAAGCTCAAACAACGTATACCACAAATTCCCAAAAGACAAATCTCAATCTGAAAACTGGCTGTCGCTCGTGTAGCAAACGCCCCCAAAGAGTAAGCATCTCTGTGTATGGCCAAAAGCTGGATGAGCCTAAAGCCTCATGTGGAACAATACCTCGGTAATAATTTAAGAGTCCAGCGACTATCATGTGTTTGATATTATAGTAATAATTATATTTTAAAATATTTTTTATTTAGAAATATATTAAAATAATATTTTTTTTAATTTTTTAAAATTTATTTTTATCATCGGCATATCAAAACCATCCACAAACAGGAAAAAAAAATCAAGAAAAAAAAATCAAATATTTATAAAACATGGTTTTTACAGCAAAAACAAACAGTTTAAGTTCATTATTTTTCTCACAAATAAAAGATACACTGAAACAAGATTGAGAAACAGATGAACACATGTCATCTAATAATATTTCACTGGAAATGAGTTATTGTACATATACAGCGTATGAACCTATGCTACATAAATTTAGAGGATAGAATGAATTAACTGATGTATCCTATAAGCTATAAAGAATCAAACGAAACACTGTATAGTTTACTATTTTTGTCGTAACATACCTATCTTGCTTACCATGTACAATACACGCATGTATAAGAGCATATGAATAAATAAATGGGATTACTCGCGAACGCATGCCTTCTGCAGCTGAACTTCAAAGATGGAGCTCAATAGAGCCATCATTGCCTAGAACATTATTACGTGGTTCTCATGAGTTCTATCGTCATGCTGGCACTGATTTAATCATATTGCGTACTTAGTACGAGTATGCGAGTCACTGCACTCTGCACATATTGCATTCTAATTGCATCATGTTGGCAGTCTTTGGGGTCAATCACAAAACGTGAGCATGCGAGTCTCTGCACATACACTCAGGAACTGGATACTTTGTAACATCTCTTCCAGCTTTGCTAGTCCTTAGTTCTGGTTGCCCTAAGGAGTCAAGATGCAATTCTTTTATGACTCTGTTGAACTCTGCTTCAGGGAGAGAAGAATTTAGAAAATAAGGGAGCATGTGTCTTTTGTTTGGGGTTACATACTTCTTGTGTCCTGCATATGCCCTGTGTCCCTGTAACAAAAACAAAAGTTCAGTTTCAAAGATAGCAGGATAAACACATTTGAGATTCTAAATCCATGAATTGAAGATCATTAAAGATCCATTGGACAAACGAGTAATTCGCTAAGGTCGGTGCTTTAGCTAGAGAAGAACATTAGTATATGCATATATTTAGTCTACTTGCTTCTACAATTAGAACGAGTAAAAATTAGAAGATGCAAACAAAGAAGTGATGGCAGAATGTACCTGGATTGCATGTCCCATGTTTCCACCATGAGATGGCATAAAAACATCACTGTTCTCTGAAACTAAATAATCAATGGCGGCCATTAAGGAAGCTTTGTTTGCAAATGGTTTTAGTTCGCCAGGTAAGGCAAGATCTTCCTTGTTGTAGAAATTAGGAAATTCTCTGGTTAATGGTAGCAAAGCTTCTTTCCCTCCAAGTGGTTGCCCTCCTGCCCAGTATATTCTTGCACTTTTTGGAGCTCCAAGGGCTTTAAGAAGCCTAATAAATTAAAATTAAATAAAAATTCGACTTTAGAAATTGTTCAAACATAAAAAAATAGGTAAACTATGCAAATTGAATTCACATTGCCTTAATCCTGACACAACAGCTTGCATAGCATTAAATTCTAACCTAGCAACCTCCAAGGCATTCAAGGGGCAGAGACCAGCAAGCTTTCTTTCACGACAAGTCATGTTTGACTTTGCAGTGAGTAGTTCAGGTCTTTGTTTCCTCTCCTTATTGATTATCTCGTCATAGTCATGGCTCAAACCAGGGTGGCATCCAGTCCTCACCCACACATCCAACTCCATCCGCAGATGAAGAGCAAGATAAGGTCCTTTGCTCTGCATCCTCTCTGCGATCTTGTTACCAAGCTCCAAAACTGGTGGCGCAAACCTCAATGCATGAAATGCCACCTGGAAAAAAAATATATGAGATCAGAACATCTACAATGAGAATATGAATGGAGAACAGCACTAGACTGAGTTTAAATTCACAAATGACCGAATTTTAGCACAATTGTGAAAAGCCATCAATCTAATGGAAAAAACTAAAAAGCAAGAAAAATCTTAAAATACCTTGCATCGAAGTTTCTGAAGATCAGAAGGAAGATCTTTAGAGAGCCTTGAATCCAAACCACGTAGAAGTAAAACACCTTCTCGGTTAAGCTGCAGAACCAAAATAAACCACAAGTAAGACCCTCTATGCCAATTGGTATCTGCTGGAGCACATTGATACTGGTCAAATGTGAAATGACAACTCTCATGAGAGATAATACACTGGACATGCTAAACGTGAACAAAACTTGAGCCGAGTTTGATATTAGGCTGTGTTTGTTTTGCAGTCCAACCGCACCTTTGAAAAAATTTGAATTTGTTTTTCTTCAAATTGGTTTTTTTTGTGTTTTTTTATCGTTTTGATGTGATGATATCAAAAATAATTTAAAAATATATTTTTTTTTTTGATATATTTCCAAGCAAAAAAACACTTTGAAAAGCAACCTCTACCACAATTTCAAAGCACACTCTAAAATCAGCTATACATTGAATCAATCTTTCTCTGAAGCTAGTGAATCAAATGTACAGGCAAAGAATCTTTCATCCAAAATGCCATCCAGCAAAAAAACAGAACCATTCAATCAGTATGAGACCAGAGCCAATTAATATAACTGGAATGCCAGACTGCAATTTGTGCCCTCAAAATTATGAAATTTTCCAACAGTTCTTTCTTTCTTTTTAAGCCTAGTCGTAGAACAGCAGCTATTTTGGTAAGTCATTATTGTAATCCTGATTATCAATTAATAGCATCCTACCCCAACAACCAGAACATAATACTCTAAATCCAAACAGTTAAAGCAAAGCAAAAACCGAAAAACAGACATACATGCTCAATAATACCTTAACAATTTGTGGGCCATTAAGCCTAGTTACAAACTATCAGCTGCCAAGCTTAGCTTATCTTATATGCCTACATTCTAAGTTTCCCTTCTTTTTTATTTTTCATTTGCTAAATCAACTTTCCAAAGTGAACAAGGAACAAGTGGCAAAAGCCATCTACTTCAAACAACAAACAATCAACAATCAATACAAAGAAGATAAGCAATTACTCTGCGGTGAAAAAAACTGAGAAACAATTCTCACCCTTTTGAGATAACGTGCGCGGATCCATTGAGGGGAGACATGGAGAGGAGTTCGGCTCTCCACCACCGGCCTTCTGGTTAGATGATATGATGGCAATGATGAAACTATTCTCACATCATTTGCTAGAACTCTCTTGAAATTCTCTAAATCAAATATATCAGAAAAATTCACTGCATTCACCATATAAAACCACAATCACAAAGGTTAATTAAATAAACACACACATGTAGCATTTATGGACAACAAAGGAAACAAATTTAGTTTGCATAGCCTATGATACAAAATGTTTTAATAGTTTTTTTTTTTTTTTACCTTTCATCTCCCCAAATGACATTAACTTGCAAAATAGGAACGACCAAAGCAGCACCAAGAATCCTTGCAATCACCACAGCATCCACAATCTGATTCCTCTGCTGATTCATTCCACCAGAAACCACAACTAGTAAATACTTCCTCCTGTCCTCAAAAATCAGCTCACTCCCTCTCCTATAGTCACTACTAAACTTTAAACAAGGCTTATAACCCAACCCATCAGGTTGTTTCCAAAACTCGCTCTCCTCTTCAACCCCACCAGATATTTCACCCTGAAAATCAACCACACCTTTCAAAGACTCATGTTTTACTTCGTTTGACCTAATACCTGCCTCAAATTTTAGCTCCCGAGCATTCACAGATCCTACTTCTTGATCTTTTTTATCATTTCTTTCATCATTAGAAACAAAACCAAGCTGCTGTCTTGTATGCCCATTAGAAAAAGACTCTTGCAGCTGTGACTGACTAGTCACGCAAGGGTAAGGAGAAAATGGTATTAAAGGGTCAAGAGTGTACCATAACTTTAACATACCAAGAAAACCACAAAGAAACAGAGCCAAAAACCAAAATCTTGGACTTCTAAACCATTTCAACCCAAAGAACCTGTTTGCTGATGGTGTCTTTGGAGGAATAAGCAGAGATTGTAAAGCCGAAGAAGATAAAGAATTGATTATTTGTGATGGAACTGATATGTAAGAAACTTTCTTTGCATTATTCTTTGATTTTGCCATTAAAGAAAGAACTAGAAAAAACACTCCTTTGGAAACCCCTCTTTTTTCTTGAAGAAATGTCGTGTCTTGGAGAGAGAAAGGGGTGGTGGAACGCAGACGAGCGAAAAGGGCTGTCTGTCTACGCGTTGGAGCTGTCAGAATGGGGAGAAGAAGAAGAGAAAGGTGTCTCGGACGGTTTCGTGGAGGTTTATTTTTAAACTACTTCAATTACTATTTATTAATTATTATAATGGTATTTGTTTAGCATCGTAGTAGTTGAATTATATTTTTTAAATTTTTTATTTTTAATATATTTTTAGTGTTTTAATGTTAAAAATAAATTTTAAAAAAAAATATTATTTTAATTTATTTTCAATAAAAAATATTTTAAAAAATAACAATTAAAAAAAAAAACTTCAACCGAATCTTTACCTAGTTCAATTTAAAATTAAACAATGTAAGAATTATTTTATTGATCATTTTAACTTAATCAATCCAAAATAAACCTAATCAATTAATAAAATAAGTTGATTAAATTATATTGATGCAACTTTTAGATGATTTTATTTAAAATCTGAGCTAGATAAATAAAAAATCGAGTAAAAAATTTAAAATTAACTAATTAGATTAAATTTAATGATATTATAAAAAATGCTTAAAAATTATTTTTTATGTTAAAAAAAAAGAGTTTGTCCCGTAGCTTAGTGCATAATAACTATATAGATATTTCTAGATTTAAATGTGAAGCTTTAACATGAATAGTGTGTTTTTTTTAATCTAATTTATGAAAAAAATATTGTTTTGTTTTTTTCTTTCACGTGAAAATAATTTTTAGTTTTCTACATGTGCTTAAGATGATTTGGTTCATCAATTTGGAGGCAAAACTTTTTGACCGGTGGTATCCACTTGCAAATTTCACGTGGATTAGAGACAGAGAGCACATCTCTTGAGTAATCTCGTACTGCGATTTGAAAAAATATATATAATTATTCACCATGATAATATAATTACTGTTTTGCTCTTCCAATAAAAAAATAATAAACTTTATATTAAAATAAAATAATCTTTTTATGAGACCCATTAAAAATTAACCAAGAACAATTATAGCTTTTATCCTTTTAAAGTATAGTTTCAAGTTTATATTATCCTTGATTGTTAAGAGGTTAAACGGAGGCAACATGGTTTTTTTATATTTTAGAACGACAATGTAAAGACTATCACTGTTAAAAGTAAAAATCCTCAAACATAACTATATAGGTAGTAGCTTAGTGGTAAGAATTTGAGACCAAGAGGTTTATTCTCTTTATGGTCTCAAGTTCGAGCTATATGGTTGCTCATATGATAGTCACTGGAGGCTTACATGGTCATTAACTTCAGGGCTCGTGGGATTAGTCGAGGTGCGAGCAAGCTAGCCCGGACGCCTACGTTAAACTAAAAAAAAAATCCTCAAACATGCAAATAAGAATATTTTTGTAATTTAAAAATGATTTTTTTAATAAATTAACTTTGGGATGATTTAGTTTTTTTTATAAATTTACATATTAATTAAAAAAGAAAAGTAGATGGTGCGCGTGTGGTATACACAGGTGAAAGGCAACATTGTTGCGTCGTTCTACTTCCAAACACCATTTTTTGAGGCGGTGTTTGAAATGTCTCGTTGTGGTATTCCCATTGGTGCCTTGCATATACACGGAGGAGTAGTGGTTGGGCTCTAATTGATTTTTTTTTTCTTCTTCCTCTTTTCTTTCTCTTCTCCTTGTCATAATATAAAAGTGTTCTTTTAATTTTGTATCCAATTTAATCTTTATTTTTTTTATTGTTATTTATTTTTTTATTAAGAATTAATCTTAGTGCTTTTTTCTCTCTCTCAATTTTTTTATATAGAATTATCCCAATCATGTGCTTATGGTTGTAAAGTTAGTGGGTTTACATGAATCTTTTGTTTTCATTGTTTTTTTTTTTTTTTTATTTTAGCCACTGAATATTGAGTTGCTTGATAATTAAGTTTCATGATTTTATTTAGTTTGCTTTCAACAGAGTTACCCTAGTGTTACAATCAAGTTATAAATTTAACACGCTAACCCAGATTAGCTTGGATATTGCTTTTTTTACATTGTCAACTTTTTTTATCAATTTATTTAGTTTAATTATATTTTTTTATTTGTATTATTTAAATTAACTAACCTTATTAAACTCAAACTAGTCAATTACTTGGTCTTAGTTTTTTTTTGTTTTTTTTTTTAAATGCTTGTGTCAAATTATTATTTTGTTAATGTTGAAAAACTTTAAGCTGCATTAATTCTCAATTTGAGAGAAAACTAATTACGCTAATTTTTATTTTATTTTTATAAATCTAATTGTGCTCATCTTATCATTTCTTATAACAAGGTGTGCTGGATTAGCCTTCCCTTAAATAAGAACAATTAAATATTGGATTAGGTAATAAAGACAAAAAAAAAACATTATATTTAAATTTTCTGGTGTAACCAATCTTAATCGCTTATATATTAAGAATACATAAATCGCTTCAGCATGACCAATGATGTCATCCCTCCTAGTAGAGTATTACAAGGGTAAATGTGTCATTGGCTGCCTTAGCTGAGGAATTTATTTAACTTTTCCAACATATTTACTAGTTTAGTTGACAAACCAGTGGACTAAAATTTTGTCTTTATTTTTCTAATCAACACATGGCCCTGTTTCATGCCAACATTGCAAGCTGGCCTAACCCGGACCTCATTGAATATAAAAGCCATGCCATGCCATGCTTTCACATTTATAATATTTTTGAAGACACAGCCTGGCTTCTTTCAAAATTGTAAGAAGATATTTTCCTTTTTACAAATTCACTAAAAATCATTTATGATGATTTGTTTGGCGGTATGGTTTGTTTATCAAGGTTGTCCTTGCATCTCGAGCGAGTTGTCCCAGTAAAAACCCTTTTTGCAGTGACCAAGCGTGTGACGTGCCGCCATTCATCATTTTATGCTTGCCCCTGACAGCAGATGATGTTTTTGTTTTGTTTTGTTTTGTTTTGTCCTCCAAATCCACTTTGCATTCATGCCTCTCCCTCAGCTCAAATATCTGTGTCGGGTTATTGCCAGCTGGCATCCACTTCTTGTCCATGCTGGCACCCCCTCGCACGTGGCAGGCGGTAGCCCCTCGTTGTCTGACATGTGGCTCATGATGTCTATTTGAAGTGTGTTTGATATTGCTGTAGCTATTGTGGTTTTGATTTGAAAAAAATTATTTTATAAAAAGTACTTTTAGTTGAGGTTGGTTTGAAAAAATAGGTGTTTGGTTAAAACTGTGGTTGAAATTGAGGTTGAAGAAAAAGTAGTTTAATGTGTTTGGTTAAAGAATGCTTTTGAAATTGAGGTTATAAAATAATTTTAAAAATATATATATTAATATTGATGGTTTTAAATTTAAATATTGTAGAATTAATTAATCATATTACATCATGAAATAAAAAATACTTTATATAAAATATTTTTTATTATTCCATTAAACTATTTATAATTCCATTACGTACAAAATTCATCGGATAAGAACTACAGTTTTCTTAATTTTTTGAGCATAGAGAAAATATTATCATGTATAAAATTGATATTACAGTGCTAGTGAATTTAATTCATTATATACTAGTTTTTCAGGAAAAAAAAAATTGTTCACATCACAATGCGAGGAGATTTAATTCACTCTAAACTAGTTTTTTTTAAAAAAAAAAAAACTGTTAAAAAAATTAACACACTAAAAAAAAATTCACGTGAACAGTGCAAGTGAATTGCACTGGCCATTTTGTTTTTTAAGTGAACAGTGCAATTCTCTTCCACTGTTCACATGAAAATATATTGTTCATGCTAATTGCATTGTTCAGTGAACAGTGCAATTAACATGCACAGTGGCAAGGAACAACATTTTACTGTCTTTTCTTCTCCCGCGTCTCAAATGCAAAAACATGTAGGGCCCATATAGAGTAAACTGTGTATTTTTCTTTACCAAATGGCAGCACTGCGTTTTAATTAAAAAGCAGCCACATCCACGTAGCCAAACGGGCTCTTATTCCGGGGTTTTGTGGGGTCCATGGAACTGCTTTAGAAATTATTTATATTTCGTGTTTAAAAGTATTTTTAAAAATTTTTTTTATATATATTTTCATTTCATTTTAATATATTAATATAAAAAATAATTTTTAAAAAATAAAAATAAAAATATTATTTTAATATATTTCTAAAATAATAATTTAAAAAATTATTATTATCACAATATATATTTAGCTTTTGAGAGAAGTCCTCATGCATCTCTCTTGTTGCTTGTGTGGATGTTTGGCACTTGGTGAGTGCATCACTATAATTAAAAATCTTTTCTTGACTATTTTTTATGTATATTTTAATAGTTTATCTTTAATCATTGAAACTTGGGAATTCAAACAAAGAATTGCTGGATAAATCTTAATGAAGTGAAAGCATTTATTTTTATTAAGATATATTTGAGATTGTGATAATAATTGTTATTTAAAATATTTTTATTTTAAAAAAAATTATTTTTAATATCAATACATCAAAAAAAAATTAAAAAACATAAAAAAATTAATATTAAACAAAAATAAATTTAAATTTTTTTAAAAATATAATTTTAACCATGTTCCTAAACACTACCTAAATCGATACAAATCAATTTGTTTGTGAAAATAATCCATTAACTTAATAGTTGGATTTATTAGTGTGATTAATGGAGTTTACTATTCCTACCACTATGAGTGATATTTATCTTGATTATCTTATTATATAGTATTAAATATTTTTAATAAAATTAATGGGTGACTCATTGCCAAAAACTCAAGTGATGTAATGAATCACACAAAAATTTAATTATGTTTTACAAATTGTCAAGCGGTGGGTTATAAGTTGTTATCTTGATATGTACCATCATCCTCTTTCAATTTATATTTGTTTGTTTGTGCTCCTAACCCCGCGGTTGGTCACATAAATAAATAAATATTTTCATTAAACTCTATTTTATTTATCAAATCCATAATGTTAATGAATTCTACTTTAAACTTTGAAAATAAATATTTGTGTAGCGGGTTTTTTTTAAAATATTTTTTATTTATAAATATATTAAAATAATTTATTAACCGTTATTCTTTTAAGAACCAGTTCTTAATAATTATAACGGTTGTAGACCGACCGATACTGTTTCTTTTCAAAATTTCATAACATAAATATAGTATTTTTTTTTTCTAATTAAAGATTATTAATTTAATATTTCTTTCATTCTAAAAACACTTTAAATAGTACATAAATGATTGAAGCTTGTGAACTAATCATCAATGGACGGGGGGTTGGTTTTTGAAGTCAAATATTCCATGGCCATACCACCTTTGGGGCAAAAACAAATAAGAAAAGGACTACGTACCTTCTAACACCTCCCATTAAAGAAATAAGTGAGACGATAACGATGGCATTAAGAACTTATTATTCCTTAAGAAACGTCTTTGCACTTGTACATTATTAGAGTTTTGTTGTTGGTGTGTGGCCAATTATGGGCATATATTCTCTTTCACCTCCTTGAATGTTTTCGTTTTGGAATCATCTCAAATACTAGTGATGCATAGAAGTGATTCGATTTTCATTCAAAATAACCCAATATAGATATATATAATTGTGTTGAAGGTAGAGGTAATTATTTTTTATTCGGTTTTTATAAAAAAAATAACCAAACAGAATTATTTTTTTTAAACTGAAACCGAACCGAAACCAGTTCATACCGACCAGTTTCAGTTCGGTTTTTTAGAAGAAAAACCAGTTCAAACCTATTTGGCTTGGTTTTTTTGGTTTTGGCTTGGTTTGACTTGGTTTTTTTCCGGTTTGGCTGGGTTTTGTTCTGGTTTTTTTTTCGGTTTGAGTTCGGTTCGTTTTTTTTTATTTCAGGCTTATAAAACCGGAACCGAACCGGTCGGTTTTTTCAAAATTTTAATCGGTTTTTTTTTTACGGTTCAGTTTTTCAGTTATTTTTTTTTCAGTTTAATTGGTTTTTTAATTTTTTTTGCTCACTCCTAGTTGAAGATGATTCTTTTGACATTTGAGGGCTAAATAATAAGCTTTTATCAAGGAGAATGTAGGTTTGAATGTTCTTATCAAATATGAGATGACTGATGACTATAAAGTTTCTCAATTTGACGTTAAAAAATCCATGGACCATGAAAATATATAAAGAATGAATTCCACTTGTAATGCGTGCACGTCTTATTAGTTAGTAGAATCTCAAGAAAATTTATTTGCACTCTTCTTTCAATACATATGGCACGTTCCATCCCTATTTGATTGATTCCATTATAAGTGGTTTATGGCTTAGTTGTTTAATTAAGTGATTATTGTTGGGAGGAAATGTGTGAAATATGTTTCCTGACAACTTAACTACTTGGTAATTAACTAAAAAACTAAAATGTGTGGGGGATTTAATTATTTAACTCGGTTTTTTCAATTATTTTTTTATTGATTTTCTAGATTTAATTGATTTTTCAGATTTTTTACTCATTCTTAGTTATGACACATTAAAGCCATATAAAAGGTATTAGATCGTTGACTTGTGCTTTATTACGAGTCATATCAAAAGTTTTTTTTATAATATAAAAAACATACAGGTGTTTATAACACATTTTCAAGCATCAAGAAAAGTTTTAATTGTGAACTAAAAAATTGATGTGTGTGTTTAATAAAATTGATTAAAAATTATATGCGTCAATAAATGTTAAAAATAGTTGTGATCACTAACCAAAAACTAAGTTGGGAAATTGAAAGATAAATATAAATTAAGATATTTCATATCATGTTACAGAGAGCTCTTAAGATTTTTTTTTTTATCTAATTATATGCCATTTTGTTTTTTTACTAAAAAGACACTAATTTAAACAAAATAATTTTCTAGTATAATTCCTTCTATTTCTTATCATAATTTTTTTAAAATATAGCTTTTTAAAACATGTTATTTGTTCTATAACAACTAAAAGCAATTATAATAAATATAAAAAAACACTTTGAAAAAAAGATAAAAATGAAATTTTCTTAATTAAAATCCCCTCAATGTGAACCCATTTTTTCTACATGATAATTTTCTTTTTAAATAATTTTCTCACACTAATTTAAATTAAATAATTGAGATTCTTTAGGGTAATTCTATGATATGGTAATTTAGGCTTAGCCATAACTCTATAACCACAAGTTGTGGCATGAATTCTAGAGATGGTTGTTCTTGATTAATGCCAATCATAGAGTGTATATGATTGGATATAAAAGAAACACGTAACGTGGGTCATTTGTTTGACACTTTTGGATACACTTTTGCGTACGAGATCATCCAGGGAAGATTGTGATAATAATTATGGTTATGTTTTAAAATATTTTTTATTTAAAATATATTTTTATTTTTTAAAATTTATTTTAATATTAGCATATTAAAATAATTTAAAAATATAAAAAAAAAATTCAAAACTTTTAAGAATACGATATAACTAACACAAGCCAATTTTGACAAGCAATCAAGCTTATCATCTTGTATTCATCTTTTTTTTTTTTTTTGACAAATCTCAAAGATAAATTCTCTGTATTTAAGTATTCTCAATTTTGTATTTATATCAATTTCCTCAATTAATCTAAAAAATGATGGACTTAATCTCAATTAGCTTGAAGACACCAGGCTCTAATTATTCAAAACCGTGGGTTTGATATTATTATTTGAAACATGAAAATGGTTGTCAATAGTAATTTCATGTTTGTTAATGAAATAATCAAGGTTAAAATTCTTGATTATTTTCTAGTCAATAAAAAAGAAAAGAAATTGAACACCTAAAGTCAATCAGAAAATTATATCAATTATATGTATATAAAAAACAAAAATATCTAAATACTCCTACCCAAAACTATTGGTTTTTTCATTATTCATTAAAATATTGAATATATAGTAAAATATCCAAAAAATCAATAATAACTAATATGCCGTGTGAAAATAAATATACTTCAAAGGCAATCATTTTTCTAACCCATAGATATCACTCTATTATTGTAGTGAATAATGAAATGTATCTATGGCTACAGAGAAATCACATTTTCTTTTAGTATATTTGTTATAGAGATTTAAAGAAAGATGAATTAGTAAATTATGAGTTTATATATTATTGACAAAGATAGTTAAAAAAAATATATATTAGGTAGACAATGAAGATGATTAAAAATAAAGTATTTTATAGTTGTCAGTCGGACCACATAAAGTTGTCAACTGAAAAAGAAAAAGATAATATTTAAAGTAAGTTATGATTAAATTGCTTTGATACCATTTAGAAATTTAAAATAGAAAAGAAAAATATTATTTAATAATTGGATTATATATTTTACAGTTAACTCACGTAGAGTTTATATAGCCATACAACAAGATATATAAAAATATAACATAAAACAATTTATACAAAATGCTTGATCACCTTCCTTGATTAGATAATTGATATAACTTTCCAAAAGCCTTGTGTTGTTTAATTCCTTGATTTCTTTCTTTTATTGACTATTAAATAATCAAGAATATTTAACTTCATTATTTTCTTAACAATGTCAATACCAAAGTTAAAGAATTAGTTAATTTTGAAGATGATTAATTTTTATTCTATTTAATGGATCTTACCCAAATTCATCAAAATTATACCTGAAAGATTAAAAAATAATAGAAAACTAAGAAAATAAACAATTGTTTTTTTGTTTAAAAGACTAGAAAAAACCCATATTATCTAAAATTCATTAGTTAAATTCATATAAAAATCATGGAGTTTGATCCAAAATGGAATCATGGTGATCTTGTTAATATCAAAATCATAATTGAGGTGCTGTTGTTGAATAATGATGGCCTTTTCTCTAAACATTCAGAGACCATTTTCAAGGACCCTCTACAAGTTGGTATCTGTTTTGAAACGAAATATCACAAGCCAATCACTCACATATATGGTGCCCTCAAGATCAAGGCTTGTTCATACCTTGTTTGCACTTGATTTCACAACATGAAATGGCATTTTGATACCCAAAGAAAATCCAACAAGGCAACGATTCCATATGTTGATATCATAAAAAATATCCTTAGTAAATAGAAGGCGATAGCCAACTAACTGACGAGGAATGGAGTCCAGTGTAAACCAAATGTTAGAGTTGGTAACTCTTACTCTCTCAGCCTAAAAACCTAAGGAGATGTTAGGTTTGGAAGTGGTGGAGGGGTTTTTTTTGGGTTGTTTGGAGGTGTTTTTTTTTTTAATGTGGGTGTCCGGGCCAGCTTGCGTGCACCTCGACTAATCACACGGGCTCTGAAGTTAACGACCATATAAGCCTCTAGTGGCCATCATATGAGCAACCACATGGCTCGAACCTGAGACCACAGAGGGAGCAAACCTCTTGATCCCAAGCTCTTACCACTGGGCCACCACCTAGATGGTTGTTTGGAGGTGTTTTTTAGTTGTGGTGGTTACAGTGTTGGTGTTGGTGGTTTGTCATGGTGAGTTGGGAGCATGTTAAAAGGTAGTGTAGGCTACTGTCTTATCTGCTAGTCGACCGCTTCCTATAATCGATCAATCAGTTGTTGGAAAAAATATAGGCAGAAATATATTATAGACGATAATTTTAAACATCAATAAACTCATAATATAAACATATGTCAATCCCTTTCATGATAAATTATACAATTGCACTAAGGAGACTTAGTCCATCCCATCCTTTGAAGGTTATAAAGTTATTGTCTTGAATATCACCTGGAGAAAAGAAAACATCGTTACTTTAAATAATTTAATTTATATATAAGAAACTTACATTCTTAGTCATTAACCATGATATATTTTTGCTACCCTTTAAGGTATAAATAACTTGATGACATTTCTATTGAGATCATGGTCTCAATTCTAAAGGAAAAAAGAATAAAGTTTATCCAGTAAATGTTTTTTGGGTGATTGACAAATAGACTTCACATATTTTACAGTTTGAACAAACATTTTATTTGTCCTTGTTGAAAGCTTTCTAAAATCTTAAAGCTCCAACTACATTCGTGAAGTTGGCAAACACCTAGCCTAAATTTGCTTTTCTTAAAAAGCTCATGGGCAAGTAGAAAAAACTATACTTTGATTTAGAGTGATTAAATTGTTGCATAGCACTTCTTATTCCTTATTGAAGAGTTGTTGAAGTTCTAGTAAAGTAGATGTACCAACAACTATAGGAAGGTCTATGACATGTCCCATTCCATAAGTGTCTTGATTTTTTGCCTTTGATGGTAATTAAAGATGCCAATAAACCAGTTATAAAAGAACAATTTATGGTTTTCTTTTTTATCACTTTCCACATATGGTACCAATTGGTGATGTCCTAAAAAATCCAGGTAGCTTGAAGGCAAACCTTATGTATTGAATAATCGATTAATCTCTTGGTTTTGACAATTTGATACATTCTCCCTATCCAAAGTGGCTGGTGTTTGGTAAGTTAAGGTGGTCGGTACCTGCAAAAGGTCCATTTTAGTGAATTTAAGGACTCTCTAATTCTTAAGTATCTTTCTTACAGAAAAGATAATGATATTTTAGAAAGAGATTCTAAAAATAAATGTACTATAAAGAATGGAGATTCGGAACTCCTTCATTTAAGTGTGTAATGGGTCTTTATAGCCCATCATTCTAACCCTTTGATGGAGAGGAGGACTAAAAAGTCATTTTTTATAGCATTAAAACCTCTTGTGTTAAAGACATAAAATATCTCTAACTTATTAGAATCTCGTGGTTTAAAATGAAGCCTTGCAAGATTGTCAAAGTTATATGTACTTGGGTTTAACGCTTAACTGATCCCGAGGATGGTGAGTTTAATAACTTGTCAGACCCATTTGTATATGTGCTTAACTTTTGACTGAGCCCAAAGATATTAAATCTGGTAGCTAGCTAGACTCGTATATGCTTGAGCTCATGATTTAACTAAGTTTACGTGTGTTGGGTATGACTGCTCACCAAATATATATACATTTAGTTGTGTTAAAAAATATTAAATCTAGTAACTCAATAAAATTTATTTTTAAAAACCTGATGGATACATCAATGGATAGGGTGGCAATATTTTTATCCTGAATAAATTATTTATTTTGTCCTTGAGTTTTGAACAAAACCATAAACAGATTTTTGCCAACATCGAGTAGATTAGATTTATTTTGTTATTTAATTTTGTTTTTCAATGTGATACTTTCTTATTTAGTTTATTTATTTACAATTAAACTTCGTAAGGGCTTCTTGCAACACTAAAAAAAGATTCCGAATTGATGTAGATTTGGAAAATAAAATTCAGTTTTAACATAATTAAAACTCCAGGAATCAAAATTGACGCTGAAACGGATTCTTACCTCCTTTTCTTTTACCTTTTTTTTTTTTTTTTTTCTATTGTAGCTAACGAGCATTCTTAACTTTTTGTTCCCCTAGAGTTTTCTATTTTTTTTATTTTTAATCCTTTATTTTTAGATTTTTATCTAGAACTTGATTTTGTTTATGTTTCAATCTTCAAGTTGAAGAGAAAAAAGAGGAAGTCATCAAAAAATAAATGAAGAGAAAAAAAATCATCGGTTGACAACGTTTTAACAACTAAAAAGAATAATTTTTTGTGTCAATGAATTTCATTTCACGAAAAGAGATCGATTGAGGTTTTACCCTCATCTTATTAAAAAAAATAAAGAAAAAAAACACTCAGCTTAATTTTGTGTTTTTTTTAACCAATTTATAAGTGCTTGATAAATTAGTTTATTTAGATTCTAAGAGTGTTTTCTAGGTTTTTTAGACTAAAAGGTTGAAATATATTGAAAAACAGTTTTTTAAATTGAAAAAACCATTCCTAAATTTTCATGCCACCTCTCGGATTGTTAAAATCTAGAAATACAAATAACGTGTAATCTATTTTTTTTTTTTTTTAAATAAGACATGCAACCCATCTTCTACTTCTTGAAATAAGACAAAGAAAAAAACATCTAGTGTATAAGCCTAGCCTCTTTCTTTAAGAGCCAAGCATATTGGCCATGTGTTTGGCCTGTTTTGTTCTTTATATTTTTATGGGATTTTAATTTAAGTTTATTAAAAAATATTAATTAAAATTTTATTTGAGATTTTTTTATTAAATACCATTCAATTATTACTTTTATTTTAACCAATATGATAGCTTTTTTATTATATCAGCAAGTACTTTTTGTACAACTCTTCATAATGTTTTTTCTATTTAAAAAAAAAGTGTATTCGATTGTTTTTTTGTGTATATCTATTTTTATTATCATCAAATTAAATAAAAAAATAAATTTATTAGACTTAACATGATCATGTATTTGATGGGTTAACTTTGATCGATTAAAAACATCATTGTCTCAATATTTATAAAACAATATTAAAACACTATCATCTTGATATTTTTTCTCAAATCAAATCAAGTTTTTACTAAGTTGATAGTCAACTAGGTCATATAAAATTAAAATCCAACACAATTTGATTTAAAAATCAAGACAAGAAAGGGCCTGCCTCAATATAAATATATTTTTAGTTTTAATTGAAATTTATTAAAATATTAATAACTCTTGGTAATAGATTTTTTTCTATTGAAATTGACTTTTAATTTTTAACTCCGATGATGTAGCGTGAGCAAGCTAGTTGTGGCTTATAACAGCAATTTTGTTTTTTTTTTTTTTTGTTCCTTTAATTTTTTTGTTCCTTGATCATTTTTTTTTTTTAATTTCATCAAAAGAATTTTACTACTAGAAAATACCTTAATAATGTTTGTACAATTTCTTTTTTTACATTTAATTTTTTTTGGGTCCGACTTCCACAGAGAGCGAGACACTAACTAAAAATTAACTTTCTAGATTTGGCATGGGACTTGCTCCCTCAGCATATAGGTTTTCATTGTTATCGCCAGTGAGTAACCTTCAGATTTAACCAACACTTCAAAGTTTTGTCTAATCTAAAAACATGCAGTCTACTAATCTCTGTAGTTGTGTTTGTTTAGTATTAAAAGAAAGAAAACAATAAAGAGATAAAAATATATTTAAAATATTTTTTTAATGAATTTTTATAATTTTTAAACAAGATGGATAAAAAAACATAATAATAAATATATTAAAACGTATGAAATATTTCCTTAGCTATAGACACACTTTATTATTCACTATAATAATGGAGTAACGTTTATGACTTTGGTAAGAAAAAATGATTGCTTTTGATTTAATGGTGTTTTGATCTTTTTACACGATTTATTTGTTATTACTAATTTGTTTGGGTTGTTTTCATCGATTTATCTTTTAATGCACATTAAAATAATTAAAATACTACTAAAATAAAATAAAATAAAAAACAAGAAAACTAACATTGTTAGACAAAGGTGTTTTGATATTTTTACATTTTAATTGTACAATACAATTATACAATTGTCCTTGGGGTAAAAAAAGGCCATATAAACAAGGGTATTGATGTCTTTTCCTCGAAGTTTTTTTTGTAATTACTAGGGTTGGTCAAGGGTGATGAAGTCATTTAACATTTAATTAAAAAATTTTTTATTAAAAAAGTGGTTGGCGTGTGTTGTACATACGTCAACTCATGGGAGGCGTTGCATACTTTGGACAGTATGCAGTGCCTCCCGGTGATGGAAAAGTATCTTCCGTCGTATCATTTTGTGCTTCGCTATGTACTCTTCCTTTATGGTCGGTTTTGTGTCTAAAGGTGGCTGATTTATCGCCTGTAATCCTTTCTTTTTTCCCCCTTCATTTCTCTCTGCTACACAGAGAGATGCACTCAAGTCCCCATTTTTATTGCCTTTTCAGGTTTAGTTCTTTTAATTTTGATTGTTTATTTTTGACATTTTTCCTTTTGTTAAAGTATTATGATTTTTCAATTTAATCCTTCAATTTTAATTTCTATATATAATATTTTTTCAGTTCAGTCCTTCTACTTTTGATTTCTTATTTTGTTCATTTTCCCTTTTTTCAAAGTTTTTACGCTTTCAATTTTATCCTTCAAGTTAATTTTATAATTTTTGTTTTTTAAATAATAATAAAAATCTTAATTTGGTCATTCTTCTTTTGATTTCTTGGTTTTTTTCCTTAGCCTTTTTGTCAAAGTTTTTATGATTTTCAATTTTATCTTTCAAATGAAATTTATGGCTTTTGTTTTTTCAACAACAACAACAACAATAACAATGGTATAATCATATTAGTAATAATAATGATACTAATAATAATAGTAATGATTGTAATGGTAATATTAAAAATTGATATCATAATCAAAATAACAACAATAATAACAATGACAATAATGATAGAAGTAATAATATTATTAATAGTAATAGTAATAATAATATCACTACTACTACTAGTAGTAGTAATAGTAGTGGTAAAAATAGAGTAATTAAACAATTCACAAACTAAACCTCTTTTATTGAATTTTTATTTTCTAATTCAAGATGATGATGATGATGATAGCAATAATTGTGATGATAATAATAATAATAGTAATAATTGTGATAACGATAGTGATAATAATCAAAATGACCTTAGAATAATGTGTTTTGATATATTAGTTATTTTTCTTTTTAATTTAACCCTTCCAACAAAATTTTTTGTCCTTTTTTCTTATAATATTTTTTGTCCACTGTCCTTTTGAATAAGTGTCATTCCTTTTCGTTTTGGTTCTTCAATTTTAATTTTTCATGTATTTTGTTGTCACATTTTAATGAAGTTTTGTTTTCACCCTACGATACTTGACATGAACTATAAATCTCATTTTCCTTTTTGTGAGTTGACGGGATAGCTAAGGTTGACTCAAAAAACAATTTCAATGCTATTTTCAATATATATATATATTATATATATATATATATATTATATATATATATTATATATCATCACTCAATATTTTCTTTTTTTTCGTTTCGGTTTTTTTGGGTTTGGCTTTTATACAGCCAATCCAGACCTCATGAATATGATCACGGGTTTCAAAAGTTAACACGGGTTGACTTTGATTTTTTAGGTCATTTCTTAAAAAAATTTTTCAATTTCATTCTTCAAAATTTAATTGTTTAGGAATTGATCTTCATGTTTTTTTTCACTTTACTTTCTTTGGAGTATCCTAATCCCGTGTCCATGGTCGTGGGAAAAGTCCTCTCATTTATTTTTATATCAAATTTAGTACTCATTCATTTGATTGGTATTTATTTTGTTTTTTTTTTTATCTTATTTTGATTGATTTGTTTTCTTTAGTTTTTCCCCTCTTCATTTGGTTTAATTAAATTTGACCCTTATTCTTTTGATTTTTTTAACCCTTTTACTAATTAAACTTTGTTTTCAATTTTATCCCTTAACATTTGATTTAATTTATTTTTATGTTGAATTTGGTCCCTATTTTTTTTTTATTGTTGTTTGTTTTGTTTTGTATCCCTTTTGTATTTATTGTTTTTTAATTTCATCCCTCAATATTTTTATATTGAGATTTTTTCTTTGTTTTTTTTTTTTTTTTGCCTTTTATGGGATTAGTCCTAGCCTGATAGTTTGGGTCACGGGTTTTGAAAGTTAACAAGGGTTGGTTTTGGTCTTTTTTAGGTCATTTTATAAAATTAACTTATTTTCAATTTCATCCTTTAATATTTGATTTTTTAATAGATTTTTGTGCTTTTTTCACCTTTCTTTTTGTGGGGTTGGTGGGATAACCTAGGTTGACTCAAAAAGAAATTCCAATGTTATTTTTTAATTTCATCACTCAACATCTTTTTTTTTTGCTTCGATGATTTTTTGGGTTTGGCTTTTATACAGCCAGTTCAAACCTCATGACCATGGTCATGGGTTTCAAAGGTTCGCATGGGTTGAATTTGATCATTTTTTAGTCTTTTCTTAATTTTTTTTTTCAATTTCATTCTTTAACATTTAATTGTTTGAGAATTGATCTTCATGTTTTTTTTTTTCACTTTACTTTCTCTGGAGTATCCCAATCCTGTGTCCATGATCGTGGGGTTAGCAGGTTGACCCAAATCATTTTTTATTTTCATCATTCAATACTGAGTTACTTGATAGTTGAGCTTCATAATTTTATTCAATTCACTTTTGTTAAAAAAAAATGTTTTTTTTACCTTTTATTGGCATGGATAATCATTTGATTAAACAAAAATGTTATTTTAATAAACAAAGTTATTAAACACAAACGAGTGCATAGCTCGTGTTGTGAGATTAAATATTTTAATCTTAGTTATCTCTTTATCAAATATTGAATTATTTTATTGAATGCATCGATCTATTATTAAGATTTTTTTAATAAAAAAAACATTGAAAAATTCTAGATATTCATTTTTTAATCATCCAACATGCGGTAAGGTGCGAATCAATTAGTTAGTTAAAAAAACTAAAAGAGGTAGTGCTTTTATTGTGCATGACCTAACAAAATACTATTAATTGAAATAGGGTTTTTTTTGCCTTTGGTTTTTTTGTTTTTGTTTTTTAATATATGTTTTTTTCCTCTAATTTTGCCCTTTAACATTTGATTTGTTAGAGATGGGTTTCATGATTTGTTGTGGTTTTTTTTATGTAGTTATCCTTGTCTCATGACTTATGTCGTAAGTTTAGCGAGTTAACTTGATTGACTTGATTTTTTCTTAATTAATATTTTTTTCAATTTTATCCTTCATCATTGGATTGATTAGGAATTAGGTTTCATGATTTATTTTGTTTTTTTCTTTCTATGAGGTTATCTCGATCTCAAAATCTAAATCACAGGTTTTGGGGGTTAACTCAGGTCTCATGAACATGGGTTAAGGGTTTTGTAAGTTAACTTGAGTTCACTCAAGTTGTTGTTTTTTTATTTACTTTCTTTAAGATTATCCCGTTCTCATGACTTAGGTCATGGATTTAGCATGTTAACTCAAGTTGACTCAATTTTTTTTTGTGTTTTTTTTTCGATTTTATTATAGGTTGATTGAGAATTAGGCTTCATAATTGTTTTGATTTACTTTCTATAGGTTATTTTGGCAAGATGATCTCAGTCATAAGTTTGACATATTAACTAAGGTTGACTCATATCATTTTTTTGTTTTTTTAATTGATTTTTTTTAATTTCATCCTTCAACATTGAGTTGATAGAAAATTAAGCTTCATAATTTATTTTGATTTGATTTATACGGGGTTATTATGGTCTTTTAACTTGGGTCACGAATTTAGAAGGTTAACCTGGCTGATATAATCCAAGAAAGAGTTGAATAAGAAAATTAAGATTCTAGCGTAATTGTGCCCATTGTTCAGTTTATATTATTAAGCATAACTGATACGATACAAGAAAGGGTTGAAGAAGAAAATTTGGATTCTAGCGTAATTGTGTCTATAATCTAGTTTTACGCTCTCAAGCAGAACTCTCAATCTGATTTTTGAATCGAGCTGAAATTTAACTAGGAGCTTTCAGCTATGATGTTTTGAATAAATTTGTGTTTTCATGATATAATTGAAACTATCTTGAATATCATCTATCTTTTTTTTACGTTTTATGTTATTAATATGTTTAGGAACAATAACAAAACGAAATAACATTTTTTTTGTACTAAGATGCTTAAAACACAAAGAGAAAAAAAAACTAAAAACTTATGGAACACAAATAAAACAAAATTTTCAAAAAGATATGACCTTATATTAGAGCATGGTCATATAACCTATATGGAAGAAAGACAAATCCTGGAAATCTAAAAACTCATGTAATAAGAGTGTGACACATAAATTACTTGAACCAAATCACCATCACTACTAGAATATAAACCCTCACTTTATAAATACAATTCGCGAATGAGATATATAAAGAAGAACGCCACAAAGTTAGTTATACTTTGATAAGTTTGATTGTTCTTTGTTTATCTAAAGAGAAAAGTGTTACATCATACAAAACACAAGTTTATTAAAAAACATCATGGCATAAAGCTCCTGGTTAAATTTCAGTCCGATTCAATAGTTGAATTAAGGGTTATGCTCGATAGCATAAAATGAGATAGCAAGCATAATTATTCTAAAATCTGAATTTTCTTATTTAATCCTTTCTTGGATCATATCAATAACTTTTAATCACAACTGACTTTATAACGTTGTTCCTAGCTAGCTTTCCAAAATGACTTGATGATTTTGTCCTTCACCAAATCAACCTAGAAGACTAAGCTCTTGGGTAAAATAATTTTTTTCAAGTGATTCATTGGTTAATTTCATTATCAATAGAGGTACAAAGGTGTTTTCACATTTTTTTAGAATGTGGAAATGATTTATTTATTAGGGCTATGTTTGTTTTCCGGAATTCATTTTCCGGGAAATCATTTTCCAAACTTTCCCGTGTTTGTTTGACATTAGAAAAGTTGGTCAACGGAAAACACTTTTCAGTCAAATAAAATTTGGCTTGGTTTCTAGGAAAGTGTTTTCTGGAAAATTTGGGTGGAAAACACTTTCCGGAAGTTGTGAAAAATTTAGAAATGTCATATTATTTGCTGATTATATCAAATTTGATCCTCAAACTTTTGATTGCTATATATATTTTGTTTTAAATATTTATTTTTCAATTTCATCTCTTAAAATTTAATTTTTATATTAACTTTGGTCCTTATTTTTATAATTGTTATTTGCCTTTTTCCATATCATTTTTTTATTGAAATTTTTTATCTATCAAATTTGATCATCATTCTTTTGATTGTTACTTATTTTTTTAAATAATTTATGAAATGTTAATTATTATTATTTTAATTTCTTCATCTTTTATTATTTTTTTTAGATTTGATCTCTATTATTTTGATTATTATTTATTTTATTTGAGATAATTTATGAAATTATATTTTTTTCAATTTCATTCTTATTTAAATTTTTAATTTGTAAGATTTGTTCCTCATTAGTTTAAGAAACTTAAGAAAAACAAAACATTAATAAGTTATTTTCCAGCTCATATTCCATGACATAACTAAACACTGTAAAGTGTTTTTCAACTTATTTTTCATTATATTACCAAACATTAAAAAATAATTTATTTTTTTAAAATTTATTTTTTAAAAAATTACTTTCTATAAAAAATTATTTTTCAACAAATAAACGCGGAGATTTTGCAAGAACTGCAAATAGGTCACTTCGAATGCCTCAAAGAAGTCCACCACCTCCACCTGCATCTAGGGTTGGGGGAGGTGGGGGACAGCTTGGTGCTTTCTGGTCAACGCAGCTCGTAAAGGACTCACTGTTAGTCGAAGACAAGAGCAGACCTAACTTCGATGAAGAATCTATACATAACACAAAACAAGAGAGGAGTCACCCAGAGAATTACAGTTTTCCCAAAATACTAGTCCTGCTAAGCAGGAAAATGTACAGACCCATGTTGCTGGCAGGAGGAATGTGCGTAATATATCACATGTGCCCAAGGATTCCAATGGCTTTGAGTTAACCTTTTCTCAGGAAGAAACAGGCATGGAAAGGCTGATCAAAGCATCAAAACCAGCTGCCACGTGTTTATTTCAAGATGAGGCTTTTAATACTTTTGTTACTGAATTTGATAGCAATAAGCTCAGCTCTAGAGTCAGTCGTGACAAAGGGGGAAAGGAAGAAGCGTTAGAGGCTGAAATAGAGAAGCTTAAAGAGCAGCTGAAGCAGGTAAACTCTGAGAAGGCTGAAATGACTTCGAAATTTGAAAAGCTATCGGCCATTTGTCGATCCCAGAGACAGGAGATACAGGAGCTCAAGCAAATTCTAGTTGCTAGAACTCCCTCACCAAATAAATACCAAGCCTCACCTAGATTTCAACCATCTGCAAGTCCTCCGGTATTATTTTCATTGATGTTTTCACCACTGTATTTGCTATAGAGACTGTCTGTCCATGTCTTTTACTTTATTTATTCCCATCACAGCAAGAAAAATCTGACTGGAGTACCCTAAGCCTAGAGACAAAGTCATGGCAAGCATTTGCAGATGATAAGAAGTCACAGAAGCAGCATCTTTCAAAAGGCAACAGTCCACAGTCCGTTAGAACCAGAAATGCACACCAGAATAAGCAGGCTGCTGAATTAACATCCGATTTTGATTCCTGGGGTTTTGGATCAGAGAATTTTACAGCTGTCCCAGCCACCAGCTCCCAAATTCCAGTGTCCAATACTGAAGTGAGCGTAGGTGGTTATAAGATTACGGTGAGCAAGCCAGCTACTCAACCTGCTGGACGGGCTGGTTTCTAGCTAAGTCATTTGCGAAGCCATATAAGAAGGTATATTACATTAGAACCGTGACATTTTTCCTAAGAGATAAATATAGGGAGAAGTGAAAAAATATATGGCCTTTTGGACTTGTTTGTTGTATTGAGATTCACATTTTTCTATAGAACATTTGAACATGTTCTCTTGTCCTTTTATTGTTCCGTTTGTTGCTATTGTTTGTTGTTTTAACAAGCTGTCTGATTTTCTTTTTACTTGTACTCTTTGTGTGCAAAATGCTATCGCTTCAATAATGAGATTGAATACGCAGTGGAAAGATTAACGTTATGGAGTAGGTAATGATGACTTAAATGGAGACCACCCAGTAGTTTTATAAACGATTGGGCGTCCCTCGTCCCTCTACAGTGATGTTCATGTAACTAATACCGTCTGCTATGATAGTTTTCAACTTGGGCAGTACAATTTCTTTCTACAATACCGTCTGGATTCAAGCTCTTGTTTAATTCTGTTGCTTTCCCTCGAGAGGCTAGTTTTTAGTGTTGGATTTGGTCAATCGTGGTCCTGATTCTGCCAGGTCAATTGAGTTACATTAAGTTAATTTATTTGTAATTTAAATCTTTTTTTTATTAGAAAAAAACATTAATAATATATTAATATTTTTAATGTTAAAAAATCTTTTGATTTGATTTGTGCTGTCCTGTTGGTCATTGAATTAGTGTTATGACAAATTCTTCCTTGGCTAAAAAAATGACCTAGGAATTGGGGGTAGGATCATCATTTTACTATGATTCAATGCCATTTTCAAATTGTTTCGGGGGCAAATTACTTTTTTTTTTTATAGAATAATTAACAAAAAAAAAACTTAAGTTTTTTTCATTTTCAAATTGTTCAAGGGGTAAATAAATGATCTTTGTGTCCAAAGCTTTTATGTCCTTTATATTTTTTTATCACAGTTAAATAATTATTTAATTACCTTTAGGCTTTTATGTCCTCCAAGGTGTTTTGGTTTTTTTATTATGGCTTTTTTTTGTTAATGTCAAGTTCGATCTAACATTTTTATATTTTAATAAATGTTTAATATTTTTTAAAAAAACTTTGTTGGTGCTTCCTATACACGCGCCAGCAAGTGGAAGACACATGCAAAGTTATCCGGCTACCAAACACCACTTTCCACATTGATGTTTGAAAGGTCTTGAATTCTCTTATCATTGTTTTTTTTTTTTTTTGTTAATGTCAAGTTAACTCTAACATTTTATATTTTAATAAATGTTTAATATTTAAAAAAAACTTTGTTGACGTGTCTTATATACACGCCAACAAGTGGGCGATATGTGTGTGCAAGGTTGTCTGGTTACCAAACACCACTTTTCACATTGATGTTTGAAAGGTCTTGAAGCCCTTTACTTGAAAGGATGACACGTGTGTTAAACGCACCTCCAGTTTGGTGTTGACAACCATTTCTTTTTCTTCCTCCTTCATCTCTCTCTTCACCTTAAATTCAACATCAACCCCTTCAAAATTTCAAGCTAGCCCCTTTAATTTTTTTTCCTAAACATTTGACTTATGTCCTTTTGATTACTATTTCTTTCATTTTGAATAATTTATAAAACTAGATTTTTTTTCAATTTCACCATTTATTATTTTTTCTCTTTCAAATTTGATCCCTGTTTTTTATTGTTATTTATTTTGTTTGGGATCTTCTTTTTTTTTTTTACAATTCCATCCTCGTGTTTTTTTTCCTTATCAAATTTGATCTATGTTCTAATGATTGTTAAGTTTTTTAACTTTGCAAGTTTTTTAAATTGATAATTTTTTTTCATAATTTTATCCTTCAACATTAAATTTGTTGGGAATTAAGCTTCTTGGTTGAACTCTAGTCCAATGGTCCAATATTTTATGGGTTGCAAGTTTCAGAGATTAGACCAGTTTAGGAGGTTTGAGTCAGGTTTGTTTGGTTTTTTATTTTTCTTTGTTTAAGCTTTTTTTTTCATTTTTATTATTCAACAATTTTCAATTGGATTTTGGTTCCATTTTATTTATTTGTTTGTTTTCCATAAAAAAACATTTTCATGTCATTTTATTTGTCATTCTTCATTTGGTTTTTTTGGCTAATTCTTTACATTGATAATACTTTTTCAATTCCATCCTTCAATATTTGAAATAATTTTTTTAAAATAATTTATAAAATTAAAATTCCTTTTCAATTTCATTCTCCTTTAGTTTATTAATTTTTTAAATTTAATCCTCATTCTTTTGATTGCTATTTGTTTTGTTTGAGATAAATTTTTTTTTTTTTAATTTCAGCCTCCTTTAGTTTTTTTTTTCCTATCAAATTTGATCCTTGATTTTCTTAATACTATTTTTTTTTCTTTCATAGATATTTTAAATTGATATTTTTTATTTCATTATTCAACATTAGATTACTTGGAACTGAGCTTATTGACTAAGCCTTGGTCTACGATTTCATGAGCTTTGGGTTTTAGAGATTAACCCATTTTAGGGAGGTTCACCAGAGATTAATTGGTTTTATCTTTCCTTTCTTTAAGCTCGTGTTTTTTAAGTTTCATCTTTCAATATTTATTTAATTGGAAACTAGGCTCTGTTATTTTTATTTATTTTCTTTTGGTATAATTTTCACTAATTTTGAAAACGACCTAGGTTTTCTCGGGTCTTTTGATTTGGTGTTCTTTATTGGATATACTTTTGGTTAATCAATATTAAATTGGTTGGAAATTAAGCTTAATTCAGCTTGGGTCTATGATTTAATGGGTTGTGAGTGTGAGACATTAACTTAAGTTTAGAAGGTTCGTCCGAGTTTGCTTGATTTATTATTTTTTCTTTTTTTTAAGCTGATTTTTTTAAATTTCATTATTTAAAATTTATATCATTAGTAATTAGACTTCGTTTTTTCTTTATCTTCCTTCATTTTGATGTTTTTCAAAATTTTAAAATGACATGGATTGTCTTGGGTCTTTTTATTTGTTGTTTTTTATTGGATTTATTTTTGTAAGTTTTCTAAATTGATTTTTTTCTTGATTTTATCTTTTAATATTGTATTGGTTGAGAATTAATTTTTTTTTTGGTTCCATCATTCAAAGTTAGGTTTTCTTGATAGCAGGCTTCATGATTTTCTTCGATTTTCTTTCTATTCATTCATCTTGATCCCATCCCATAGATTGCAGGTTTTGTAAGTTGGTTTAGGTTGGCTTGATTTTTTAGGGTCACTCTTTTAAAATTTTAATATTTTTTACACCCTGTCTTTTAATGTTAGATTGTTTTGGAATTGACTATCTTTTTAATTTCATCATTCGATGCTGAATTTATTTGAGATTTGACTTAATTTTTTTTATTTTCTTATCTCAGTCTCACGACCTGGCTTGTATATTTGGCATGCTCAGTTAGGTTGGCCTAGGTCACTTTTTTTTCTTTATTCTTTTTAATTTTGTTCTTCTAATTTTGATCGGCTAAAATCTTAATTTTGTTGTCTTTAACTGGTTTTTTTTTTTTTTTTTTTTGCATGTTCCCCGTTGTTTCTTCTAGGTTGGGTTTATTCCTCGAGCCCTCTTTGTTAAAAACTTTCTTAAAACATGCTGGTATCACCAGACTGTATTTTTACTAATAAAAAAAATATTCTGAGATGCAGCATAGCTCGGATTCATAAATCTAAGTAGGCAAAACTCAAAAATATATCTAATATCAAGGTAGCTTATGAGGCTCGGAATTTCAAACCCGAGACTATCTTTCAATTATCTAGCAAAACGTTTGTAATCCTTTAATCCTGTACCAAGAAAATTATAGGTGAGTCGAGGGGTTGACCATGCTTCCTTATTGATTTTTTTTTATTCAGATTTTAGGTCTGAAGATAAAAATTATGACGGGAGGAGAGGGGAAGGGAAGCCAAGATTAACCTTCCTGATCTTCCCCTTTCTTTTATATATATATATATATATATATATATATATAATATATATATATATATATAAGAAACATATTTTTAATTATTTTGTAAGTTGTTTCCCCTTATTTAATGATGTTTCTTCATAAATAAGATTTTTGTGTTTAGATAATAAATAATCACATATTTATATTAATATTTCTTTTCTAGATTTCACGAAATTGATGGTTGGTAATAAAAAAAAACTAAAATCTGCAAAACAATCTATTTTGATGGGTTTTAAGGACCCTCATATAATAAAATTAATAACTTTTAGTAAAAAATTACAGTAAATAAAAGAATTAGTTTTAAATTTTAAAAACAAGAGTATTTATTCTTTGTTTTTATATTATAAAAATTCTAAAAATATAAATATTTAAAAAACAAAAATTATAAACTTTTTATTGGATGATATATGAGGTATATACATCTCAATATTAGAAGTAGATACTAATCATATATCGTTCAACATAAAGTTATGAGAATTTGTAGTGTAGGGCAGCTTATTTATTCAAAGCACAGTTCTGTCTGTGTAAGCCATTAGATTTTCATGGCATCGATGAACGGAACCTCCAGCTTTCGATTGAAGAAGCATCCGATATACTCTTCCACGGTGACAGTCTTGTATAAAGGTGGACTTCCGAGCTTAATTAGTTCTTTGGCAGGACCAACTTTGAAAGATAAGTTAGGATAGCAGAAGGTAACTATGGATCGTCTCTCCTTTGATTTGTTTACCACTGCTCTATGCTCTGGTGCTTTGTATAGCCCATTGCTTAATATCTGCATTTTTCAATTAAATTATCCAACTGCACATCTTACAATCAATTCATTAGAGCACACTAGAAAAAAAAATCTAGTATAATTATTTATTATAACTTGAACAAACTGCTCAAATGCCCCCACTTTCCTTTTTCTTCAGTTGGTATGAAATATTTTACTCACATGAACACCTAGTATAATTATTTACTCACCTCTGTGATCTGCCCCATGTTTACAACAATGGCACCATCTAAAGGTTCAACAAAAATCCAATGATCATCCTTTAGAACCTGCAATCCAGGTGTATCTCCACAGTCAAGCAAAAGAGCGAAGCCAGGGATGTCAACATGTGGGGTTAGCCCCATAACTCTTTCAGGTTGAGGACAAGGTGGGTAGTAATTCATCCTTATTTGATATTGTCCTTCTTCATAAGCATCGCAGAGCTCTTGACTCTCAATCTCAAGCCCCATGGCCATGAATCTTGTTAAGGCAACAGCAATTTGCCTCATGCCTTGAGAATACCTGTCCAAGGATTCCCTGATAGACAAAATGTACTTTGTTTACTTAATCATCATGACAGTCAACAGCAGTAATTTGGTGATGCTAACTAGTTGCTAGTACCTGAATTTTGGAGGGTTTTCAGGCCAGATTTCAAGGTTTCTGTCTTCAATGGGAAGAGCTTTGAGGAAAATCATGTCACTCCATTCAAGCTTTTGTTCTTCTGAGGTCACAAATGCGTGACCATAGCCTTCAAGGCTTCCTGGTTTCTGTGCCCAGCGTTTCTTCTCCTTTAAGGGAAGGTCAAAGAACTCTTGAGTTTGCTTGTTCATGTTTCTCAGTGATTCGTCTGAAACTCCATGGTTTATTAACTGCAAAATCATATCATTACGTACAGAGACCTTTTTTTTTTATACGGTATATTACTTTTTTAGGTTATGTATAACAACACTTTTCTAGTTGATCAAGACTCAATTAATAATAATAATAATAATAATAAACCTTATCTTTAGAGGCTATTGGCGTCAGCCGTATCTCTTGAGAGAAAAATCAAATCTCCATCAGCCTTAACTAACTATTTAGTTCGATTACTTTCTTATCTGACCATTGAAAAATAAGAGATTTGCCTTCATAGATCTAATATAAACACTTAATAATTATGTAACCATTATAAGATAGATCACTTTCAAGATATTCAAGCACGAGATTCAATTTTTAAGATTTTGTTTATTTATTTTGAACATCGGTGTTCCTTGTTCATCACGACTTGAAGTTAACATCAACATCCTTTAAAGTCATACTACAGACAAATTATTCTTGTAATGCTTCTTCAGCCTTTCTTCAACGTTTTCCAGCTGGGCAAGAACAGTAAAACAAATCGAACTTTGACCATTTGCTGTCGAAATTGTCAGTAAATTTAGTCAGCACTGCAGACATCACTCACAGTAGCTTAATTTTATTAGTACATGGTTCAAAGTTATCCTTTGCTGACTTTTGAACACTTCAAAGTTCAAACTTGCTAACAAGCATGCGAGGAGGTAATAGATTTCAATCAATGCAATTGACTTGAGATAGAGAGTTCAAACTAGGAGCTGTTATTTCATAAGGCAAATTATTAAATTACAATCAAATAGTAATTTTGACAATGGAGCTTAATGATGACAAACGCATTTTGCATATCACTACAAATCTACAATGTTGAGATCGTTCACATAAGTCAGGTAAAACTGAAGTTTTATAGTTTTCGGGATGGTTCGTGGATGGAATTTTTATTTGTATTTGAAAATGAAGGCAATATTTGCATCTCCCTCCCTTGGATTTTGTTACCATGCTCTCTCCAGTAAGAACATCGAACTTGGATTACAACAAGCTAAAGAACCAGATAGTTTAAGAAGAGAACAAATTATCCAGTATTTGTTCTCTCCCACCTCTTGTCTCAAGCTCGGATTCAATAATATTCCTCCTTCCGGTGCTGTATATATCACTTTATTTTCACTTTTCATTAAAACAATATCGATCCACGTTCATGAAATAAAAAAAATAAATTAAAAGCTATGATTGGTCGGTAAAAGGAAGGGAAATAACTCACATGCTGGAGTGTGCAACATGTTTGAATATACACACTGCTCATGCATGTTAGAACTTGTATATTAATTGCCTAGTTTTACGTTACCTGAAATATGCCCCATTCTTTGCAAGCAGCATGAAACTTTTGAAGCTCTGTCTCTTGAGACTCTGAATCGACCAGCTTGGCCATATCAATCAACGGCACACGGAGAGTTTTGTCGGAGGGAACGGTGCCGATGATGCTGTCCCTGTCGTCTCTTGTGTATCTAGATGGCACGGTCTCAAGTTTCAGGCTGGCAAGCTCCTGTACACTCGGAACAGGGATAGAAGATTCAAGATTCTTTGGTTCCAGGCCCATTATCTTTCCAAAATCAATTCTCAGATAGTGAACAAAATGATTTGTGTTGCTGCTGGATCAAGTAAGAACTGATATTTAGCAAGATGTGGATTCATACTTTGAGGCTAAAGAGATAATACCTTTATACACAAGGGAGAAGCGACCACGGAAAAAAAATATATTAATCTATTAATTAATTAACCACCACTTGATCAATTGCGTTGACCATCCATTAATTAATATTGGGTGTCATCAATTTCCTTCATAACAGTACTATACAACTATATCATTCATTCAATTTATAACAGTACTCTCTGTGTGTGTGAGGGCTTAATACTTTGGAAATAGAAAAAAAAATGAATATCTAGACAAGTTATTTTTTCTATAATATCTCTTAGGTTTGAGGCTACTTTATTGGTATTCTTCCTCCAATCGTTTTTAATATACATTTTTTCTTATATTTTTTAGGCTCTAAGTAGAGATTTTTGATAATCTGTTTATTTTATTTTGTTAGATTTTTTATTTTTATTTTTAATTTCTTGCTTGTTGTTACTTTTTTTTTAAGGCTTTAAATAGAAATTTTAGATGTGTTTTTATTTTTTTACATTTTAGTTTACGAAATCAAATATTAGTAATCGATTCACCAACTAAACCTCTTTTACTGAATTTTAATTTTCTAGTTCAAGATAATAATAATAAGAAGAAGAAGAAGAAGAAGGTATCTTTAATAGCAGAAACAAATCTCTAGGAGCTTAAACTACTTAGTTCGGATTACTCATTTCACCATTGAAAATTAGAGAATTGCCTTTATTGATTTAATAATGATGATGTTCTAAAATTCAATATGTTCAAGAATAAGATTTTTGAGTGTTTGAATAATGAATAATTACATGTTCATGTCAATATTCCTTTCTTCAGAGTTCATTAAGTTGATGGTTGGTGGTAGAAAGTCTAACACATGTAAAACAATAATTTTTTGTGAGGTTTAGGAATTCTCTGATAATAAAATTAGTGATTTTTAATAAGAAATTCCAATAAATAAAAAATGAGCTTTAAATTTTAATAACAAGAGTATAACTGTTTTTGTTTTTGTTAAACTGTATTTAGATAATAAAATTGTGAACCCTTTACTTGAGTGGTTCAGAGGTTGCATATAGCTTCTGAATCTTATCATGTTACTTGAATGGAGAGGTTGAAGTGTTATTTTTTTTTTTCTAATAGTATTAATGAGAGATAAATATTCCTTACACAATATTAATATTGATGGAAATATGGTAGGCTCTTAAGAGACTTAAACACTTAAGAGGTGTAGGGAGATAATTATTCTTGAATTTTAACATTTTATATTAAGAGCCGTAAGAATAAACAAATAAAGTCTCATGACCCAACATGAGATCTACAATAATCGTCAGTTCCATACTTGGACTTGAAATGATGCCAAACTCAAGGGTAATAAGTCTGAAAGCTTTGTCAGACCCACATGTATTTTAGCTCAACGTGTAGTGAATACAGGAATATTGGGTCTGAAAGCTCATCAGACCCACATGTAATTGGGCTTAGTATATAGCTAAACCCAAGGATATTAGGTATGCCTGCTCGCCAGACCCACATTTACTTAGGCTCAGCACATGGTTGAACCCAAGGTTATTGGGTTTAGCAGCTTGTTAGATCCACATGTATTTTGACTCAACGCGTAGTTGAACCCAAAGGTGGTGGATCTAATAACTCTCTAGACCCATATGTATTTAAACTCAGGATGTAGCTGAACCCAATGATATTAGGTTTTAAAGCTAGCACCCATATGTATTTAGGCTTAGCAAGTAGTTGAACCCGATGATATTGGGTCTGGCAGGTCACTAGACTGAGATGTACTTGGGCTCAGTACGTGGATAAACTAAGGGTGTTAGGTCTGGCAACTCATTAGACCCAAATGTACTCAGGCTAAACATGTAGCTGAACCGAATGATGTTGGGTCTAGTAACTTGTCACGCCCACATATACTCAGGCTCAGCATGTAACAGAACCCAAACATATTAGGTCTGAGATCTTGCTAGACTCACATGTACTTAGGTTCAGCACGTAGCTGAACTTAAGGATGTTGAGTCTAGCAACTCATCAAACTCAAATGTACTCGAGCTCAACATGTAGCTGAATTCAATGATGTTGGGTGTGACAACTCGTCAAACTCACATGTACTCGGGCTCAACACGTATTTAAACGCAATGATGTTGGGTCTAACAACTTATCACACCTGCATGTACTCGGGGCTTAACACGTAGCTGAACCCAAACATGTTAAGTGTGACATCTTGCTGGACCCATATGTACTTGAGTTTAGTGTATAGTTGAACCTAAGGATGTTAGGTCTGATAGCTTGTCATACCCAAATATACTCGAGCTCAACATGTAGCCGAATCCAATGATGTTGGGTTTGACAACTCATCAAACTCACATGTACTTGTGCTCAACACGTAGTTGAACCCAAGCATGTCAGGTCTGACAACTTGCCAGATTCACACATATTTGGACTCAACATGTAGCTGAATCCAAGGATGTTAAGTCTGGTTATTTGCAAAACTCATATGTACATGGGCTCAGCATAACGTACTTGAACTCAACATGTAGCTAAACCTAAAGATATTGGATCTGCTTACTTGTCAAGTTCATATCTACATGGACCCATTATGAAGTTAAACTCAAATATTGGGTTTGGAAGAAAACTAAACTCATATTGGGTCTGCTCACCGATGTTAGGTTTGACATCCTATTCAATCTATGCATGTTAGATTATCACTCGGCAATTTAACTCTTTTAAACATGAAGTGTATATATATATTCTCTCTTCCATCAAATAACTCCATTACCTTGTATGCTTGTTAACAATTTTAAAGTGTGCAAAAGTCAGTGAAGAATGGTTACTTGCGACCTTGCTCACCGATGCTCAAAATAAAACGAATATATAAATGATTATTAAATGAACATCGGGGAGCAAGGTGGCAAGTAGCCATCCTTTACTGACCTTTGCACTTTTAAAATTGTTAACAAGTATACAACAATTTAATAATAGAGTTCAGCTGATGCAATTTAAAGCGTACAAAAACCACTTATTTCATAAAACAAATTATTAATTATAATAAAAAAAAAATTGTAATTTTGACGAAAAACACATTTTGAATATCTATTGTCAAAAAAAAAATACATCAATTTGTTTTTGATTTTTTGATAATTATAAAGTGTTGATATCAAAATTAAAAAACAAATCTACAAAAAATTATTTTAATATATTAAAAATATTTATTTTTAAAGAATAACATATATTACAATACCAAACATTTGTAATTTTTTTGGTAACAGTATACAACGAGACCATTCATTCAATGGTGGTGCGAGTAATCAATAATGGTAAATATAAAATTAAATATAAAATAATTATTTTTAAATAGATTTTTTAATATTGATGTAGACAAATAACGACACCTTATATGCTAAAAAACAGGTTATTTTACATAACACAAAACGGAATCTTGACTTTCATCTATCTAGTGCACGTTTCTCCACCAAAAATTTGTTGGTCTTGTTCTCTAAGCTACCATTTTTGGATTTTTAACCTAGAAAACAGGAACAGAAGCCTGGACAAACGGCGTGAATGGCATCCATCTTCCACCATGGATAAATCATGGGATGGGCTTACAGATTCCAACAACTAAAGATCCAAGAATCCCATAATCCGGGCTGAGAATTTCAGACCAAGATCTGTTAGTTTGTTTTCATTTTATGACGAAACAGTAAGCCCAAGTTATTGGACCCCAGCTTAAGAACACACACAGAGTCCTCTCCTCTGGCACATGGCTGGCTCCTTGTTACAAGACAGAGAACAAAAACCAACGGATTTCAAAATCCACTGTAAACTAAATAACACCTGTTTAATAATTTATTTCAAGTCCGTTTTTTTTTTTCTAATTTTTAATTTTTGAGAAAAAAAAAGGGGAAAAAATAATCAAAATCAGAGTCTGTAAGCTCAGAGTCTATCCGTCAGCTTAAGAGGATGATAAATCTTTCTAGTTTCTGCATCTTAAACGGCATCGTATTCAGTTCTTAAGCTAATTATTTAGTGTTCTAAAAATCTCTGCAGCCAAATCCCACTAGTGGCTTTGAAATTTAGGGCTTGTTTTGCGGTGGCGCTGAGCTAAAGGAGTTTTGTTTTGGGTATCAAAGCTGGCTATGGATTACGAGCCTTACGATAGCAGTGGTGAGCTTCTACCTGCAAAGATCAAACCTTTTTGTGTTTCTTTATATGGGTTTTTGTTAAAAAAAAATATATCTCTAGTGAGTTTCTTAGAGGGTTAAATAATGGGTTTTTTTATTGATTAGGGTTAGGGTTTGCTTGAATTTTGATATGTAAACTGTTGGGTTTTAATGAGGTGTTTGCAAATTGATTGGGTTTTTTTTTTTTTTTGGAGGAAAAAGATGGCATTTTTTAGATAGGAAGTGTGAGATTTGTTTTTGAAAGATAATTTTTTTGAGGTTTATTTGATATTTGAATTGGTATCATTCAGGCAATAGTGAGGTGTGATAGTAATTATGATTGGTATTGGAGTGTTATTCTATTCAAGTTAAGTGGGAATTGTACTTTTGAAAGTATAGTTTTCGCAAGTTGTGCTTTGGTAATTGAAGTTTGTTGGATTTTGGTGATGGGCAGTAGTGTTTTGGGTGTTCTTGAATGTTCTTTTGAGTGTTGAAATTAGAAACTTTAGTTATAAATAACAAGCTTGAGCAACTTAAAGAGTGTAACTTTCTGCCTTTGGAGTTGTAGCATTTGGGTGTGATTAAACAAAATGATGCACTGTTTTGATTATTGGTATCGGAATTTTGTTTGCTTTTGAACACTGTTGAATGTCAACTTCAAAATACATGCGAGCTTTTAGCAGTTGTTGATATGCAAGTAGCTGAATATCCTATCATGCCATTGATTACACTTTGAATATGGATTTTGTTTCCTAGCTTTGGGTTTCTTTTATAATGTTAGTATTCTGCTATTCAAATCTTTCTTTAAACCTGAGCTTTTTATCTTCTGGAAATTCCCTTCATGTAACTTTCATCTGGAATTTGTGCTGTCAATGAATAAAATATAATCTGGGCTTTATTTTTGAAAATCTTGCCACTGATTGTTTTATAAAGCAAAGCTTAGAATTTTTTATTCAACAAACTTGATACTAAATGGTAGAGAAAACCTGAATGCAATTCAGTGATAATGTGGTAATGACCTTCAATGAATCTTCTCTAATTCCAAACAAAATCATTTGGAGGCACAAGCTGCCAAAATTATCAAGATTCTTGAATCTTTAGAAATAAGGGCATCAGCCCTCATGGAATTCATGTTGGTGATGCTTCCAATTGTGAGAAAGGCTTTGTGCATGGACCTTGCACTTTCAATGATTAAATACCTTATTTAAAGCCTCTTTCAAGTCATTTTATAATCCTGTTTTTGACTTTGCTGGATTCCAGGAACTGATGATGATCTACCCCCGTCACATCAAAACAGAATTCCCAGAGGGGGTCGTGTGGCAGGGAATGGAAGACCAGTTGGAGGTTCAGTCCCTTATCCTAGAATGTATGGTGAAACTGATATGGAGACTCAAATTCACCAACTTGAGCAAGAAGCATACAGTTCAGTTCTAAGAGCATTTAAAGCACAAGCTGATGCCATCACTTGGGTACTTCTTGTCATAATATTTTTGTGAATTCTAATAACTTTAAATTTGTCCCATCAGGTTTAAATTAGCAGCTACATTATATCTATTTTCTTCAGGAGAAGGAAAGCTTGATAACAGAGCTTAGAAAGGAGTTGAGATTGTCTAATGAGGAGCACCGAGAGCTTCTTGCTCGGGTTAATGCAGATGATGTAATACGGAGGATAAGGTATGATTGGATGATGAAGCAATCTTTTCTTTACTTTGCAAATGAAACCCCTTTTGTTTGATCAGAGCAGGTATTGGGTTTTTTTTTTAAAAAAAAAAAATGTGTATGATTTTGGGCAATGCCATTAGGGAATGGAGACAGGCAGGTGGGCATCAATCTGGCATGCTCACTACAGGTCAAGCTGTTCATGATCCAATACCTAGCCCTACTGTCTCTGCATCTCGCAAGAAACAGAAGATGACATCGTCAATACCTTCTCAGTCCTTTGGTGGGCCTTCTCCATCATTTCACCCACCAGCAGTGTCTGCATCGCACCAGCCATCTTCATCTGCTGCTAAACGTGGACCGGGAACAGGACCCAAGGGCAAGAAGCAAAAACCTGTGAGTAAATATTCTTGAGACTCAAAAGCTGGCAAGTTCTACTCATTTATACATCTATTTTCTTAATATTTCTTTTTTCCATTTCTCAGGGTTTACCTGGTGCTTCTTCAATGAAGTCCATTCCATACCCATCATCAGGTCCATCTGGAAGAGGGCAAGTTGCAAATAGAATATCTTCCGGTGGTGTTCCTGAAGGTGCTGATCAATATATTGGGAAGAGAGTCAAAACTAGGTGGCCTGATGATAATCACTTTTATGAGGCTGCTATAACTGACTACAACCCAATTGAGGTATGTATGCTTATTGATTTAGGCTTTTTTTTCAAGTGGTTATGTAGCTCACTTATAACCATTGTTAGGGGCGGCATGCTCTGGTATATGATATGGGAACAGCAAATGAGACATGGGAATGGGTTAATCTGTCAGAGGTATATCTATTGCTTTGTCAATCGGTTATTTCATTTTAATTTTTTTCTTGTTTTGTTTCTTGTATGGATTGTGCTTTTGAACTGCAATTTAGCCCTGTAAAACCATATTGCCTAAAGCTTTTATATTGTGGGATTTGTTTTCACTGATGAAAAAGAAATGAAATGTAGGTTGCACCTGCATTATGTTTCCAGAGTAACAGACCTCAAATTGTGAATGAATGTGTTTCATAATTGCTGTACTTAACTGATACTTTTTATTAAATTCTTTAGAGTTGCTTAACCCTGACTTGGATAATTCTTTGCTTTGAGAAGGCAATTCCAAATATTTGCACTTGTCTGGTTTCTTTTCTACTCTCGTGGATTATGCCTAAGATTGCAATCATTGTAGTTAGTTCATGATTCTTACATTGCAAGAAGCAAAAGATTGCTCGTATCAGAAGGTTGATGAAGTAGCTCAATGATGTATCTGAAAGTATGATGAAATGGCATGAAGGATGACAGTTATTTTATAAAAAATATATGTGTAGCTTTCTGAACCAAAAAACAAGCTCCAAGGTTTTACAAAGACAGCATGCAAGCCTTTTGTAGAAACGCATTAATTAAAATATCATGTAGATCCAGCGTTCAAACAATTATGGATCATGGTACAAATATTCAATTTGGGATCAACTGTTTAGACCATGAATAAAAGAGGTGGTTTCTGTTTAAACTTCCATTGACTGACATTCTTTTTCTTGCAGATCTCTCCTGGTGATATACAATGGGTAGATGAGGACCCTGGAATTTCTCATCGTGGCAATTATGGTGGTTCAGGGCATGGGATAAATAGGGCAATGGGTCGGGATGGTGGTCCTGGTCCTGGAAGAAGTAGAGGGGTAACAAAGGGTCAATCCAGGAAAGATTTGTTGCCTTCACAGAATGGGATTGGAAAAAGGTGCCTGATGATATCCAAATTCTTCATACAGATACTCTAATCAGAGAAGTAAGTGAAAAATGTTGATGAATTCAAAATATGTAACTTTTTGCACAGGTTATTTAATCAATTGTAAATTTGAACAGGTAGAGAGAGTCTTCAATGCAAATCATCCTGATCCTCTTGAGATTGACAAAGCAAAGAAAGTATTGAAGGTCAGACAAAAAACTGTGGTGGATTCTTTTGCCTGTTCCCAATTTCTTTTCCACTTTCACCAGCATGTTCATCAAATTTGCATATCTGAGTGGTTAATTCTCTCAAATCAGGATCATGAGCAAGCACTTGTTGATGCAATTTCAAGGCTTGCAGATATTTCTGATGGTGAAAGTGGTACGTATCATACCATCTTGTAACTTTCTCACATGCTTACTTTGCCTCATGCCAGTCGGTTTTCAGATAACTGAATAATAGTTGTGTGCTTGTAAAAACTATTTGATATGATATGACTAAACAGTTTCCAAAATAAATAATCATCTGCTTGTTGAAGAAGTAGAAGCATTTCTGGCCACCCTAGATTCAGATGACCATCATTTTCTATAACCCTCTTGTTCATATCACTCTTGAGGTTAAATTTGAACTTCTTACATAGGCTGTCTCAAAGATCTTGTTTCGGCAGAGGTAGTTGGGAACAGATATACTATCCTGGGTACTATATGTTTAATAATACAACATTTGAATCACATGTTTCCCCTTCGTTTATGTTTTTTAGTTGCTAATTCTATTTTTACCACACAGGGTTAAGGCAATAATCCTTCATTCAAAGCTGATCTTTACACAACATTTGAATTACATACTTCTCCCTTTCCATTTCTGAAACCACTAATATTATTTTCACCAAACAAATAAGTTATAAAATTTCTATAACAGTGGACAAAATTCCCGTGTCGAAAATTCTTAGTGCTTGCATATTGTTGAAAATGAGCATGCAATCCTTGATAATACTAGACCAGTAGTAGTCCTTGGATAGAACTTCATCCTGTTTGTTGAATGCATATGTGATAATTTGTCTGAAAACAGATGAGGGTGGTCGCAGATATGGGCAGGCATTGGAGAGGGGATGACAGAACCAGATAACAGGGTAGCAGTGACTCATGCAATGGTAGAGAGACAGATCTGACTTTGAAGAATGTCCACCTTTTTGTATAAATCCTCACTAGAATTATATATTCTTCCCCAACATGGAATTGCTCTTGGTTTGGTTGGTGTAGGATAGGTATTAATGTAGGAATCAAATTGTTGTAGCCAGGTGAAAATTTCTTTGATAACAGTAAAATAGTCACTTTTTGATTGTGTAACATTGTTCATTGATCCGTATTTAGTGTGCTATAATGTATAAATTCTTTTTGTTTTTTTGTTTTGCCAATTTATGTTCATGCTTGCTGCAAATGACTGCTGCTCTTTGCTGTCTCAATGAATGGAACCGTCTTTCTGAATTTGTTGTTGATTATGAGCCAAATATCGATTTTTGATAATTTTTTGGTGTTTATGAAAAAGGTGTGTGGTTCATAACAAAAACCTTTTCATGGAAAGTAACATGGACACAAATCTTGAGCAAAAAGCTGGGTGCCCTAGTGTCTCCCGTAAAGAACTTGAATAGTATTAAAGTGTGCTCAAGAAGTGGGATAAGTCACGAAACCTTGTCATATCCCACTGGTGATATTCTATGGGCACCAATAAGAGCGGATAAAAAAGAAGCAATGATGCTCCCTACGCCTCAGCTATCATCTGGCCCCTTTTGGTGGGAGAGTGACCTCTGAGTCACCACAAAATATGGATCACTTTTGGACTATCTTACGTTGTCTTTTCTTGATGATGATTTTAAAATATCATTTCATAGTTGAGTTGATCGTATGATAATTTTGTAAATCTTAACTATAATTATTGTTAAAAATAATAATAAGAAAGATAATAATTAAATTTGACCTAAAAAAATAATAACTCATTTTGCTATTTTAGAGTGAGTCAGGCATAGAAACCGAGGAGATGCCAGAGGAAAAGAAAGAAAAGAAAAATGAGTTGATGGTGTCATATTAAAGCTCTGTTATCATCATAAGCTGCTGAGTAAGGAAGTCTCTGCCCAAACAATTCCAAAAATATCAAGAAAAGTCACTTTTAGAGCCTGGAGGAAACCACACGTGCTGTCACAATGTAGCAGTCTTCCTCATATATTGATGCGTGTGTTACAAGCACTTGTCAATTTTTCCCTTTCATTCAATTTATTCAGTGATTTAGCAAAAAGAAAGGGGATGAACATTTGTTTCAATTTCAACTCAATGTTGGAACTTATTCTTGACATCACAGAAATCCATATCAAGCCAAATGAAATAAATCATCAAGTTCAATTCCAAATCAACTCAATGTAAAATGACCCAATTGAAAAAAATAAGTCAAGTGACTAAAAAAATTTAAATAGTCAAAAAAAAAAACATCATGAGTAACTATTGCAATTCACAATTGATTGTCTTCCTTCTATGTTGCACTTCAATCATTTTTTTTTATATATATTTCTTCCATCTCACATTGTCTTGCTTGTTCATGATTTTAAATATCATTTCATAGTTTATCAAACGTCAATTTTGTAAAACTAAACTATAATTATTGCTAAAAATAACAATCAAAAGAATAAGAACCAAATTTGACATTAAAAAAATAACAACTCACTTTGCTATTTTAGAGAGGGTCTGGTGTAGAAATCGAGACATAAGATAGGAAAGAGAGAAAACAAAAGAAAAGAAGAATGAGTAATTGGAGCCACATTGGAGCTTCGTCGTCATCACACACTACCGAGTAAGGAATCCCCTACCGAGACAATTCCAAAGATATCAAGAAATGTTGTTTTTAGATCCCGAAAAAAACCACATGTTGTCACAATATAACAATCTTCTTCACATGTTGGTGTGTGTGTTACAAGCACCAGCTATCTTTTTTTTCCTTCATTCAATTCATTCCCTAATTTGACAAAAAAAAAAGGGATGGATATTTGTTTCAATTTCAAATTTGATCTTTAAAGTTTTAATTATTTTATATCAATAAAACTAAATTTTTTTTTGCCAAATCGATCATTAACCTAACATTGGATTTTTTCTCAACATAACTAGAATCTCATATCAATCCAACCGAAACAAATAATCAAGTATAAACTTAAATCAACTTCATATAAAAGGATCAAATTGAAAGAAAAAAAAGAAGTTAAGTGATTTTAAAAAAAAAAACAAAGAAAATAAAAAGGGAAACATTGTGCGTTACAATCCATAGTGAATTTGTCTTGTTCCGCATTAAAATCACTAGATGTTTTAGTATCTTTAATCATTTTATTTGGTTTGGATTTGAGACTTGGAATGTAGAGTTTTTTCCATTTTGCAAGTTCCCACAGCCTCGTATTTATTTATGTTGACATTTGGCAAATTGTATATGCAGGATTGTTTCCAGCTTATTCTTGAGCTCGACAAGTTTGCCAAGGGAGGCTTTGATTTTCAACAGTCCAATGAAATTGCCAACGCACTTCGTAGGGAAAGTTTATGCCAAAACAGAGATTTCCCATGAATCATGAGTATAATACCACCTTCGTTGTGGTTTCAGAACTCTGAAGATGGGAACAGAATTATGCAGAGAAATGGAGCTTTGGATTCTGATTGTTATGGCTTCATTATGCATAGGTACGAGAAGAAAAGAACATTCCGAGTTAGTTATGGTGCCTGCAGCCGCCAGGATGGCATTAAAAGCACTCGCCTTCTACCCACCATACATGAAATTTAGATCTGGCCCATTGTCTGTAAGTTTTTGCTACCCTGTTTCTCTCTGATCTCAGATTGTGCATGTCTCTGTTCGTCTTCATTTTTAGCTGTTTTTTTTTCCTTTTCCAGTATCTATCAACTCTAGAAATAATCACTGTTCATGTGGGACGTGCTTTTCTGCAAATTTTCTTTCAACAGTTCCTGATTTGGATGATGGCTGGCCGTGGGTAAGAGATCTCTTTTAAATCAATTGAACAATTGATCTCTTATTCATACAATTGTTTTGGAAGATGTTCTCACCATCATTCTTTAAGCAGGTTTGGAGAGAGGAACAGAATAATTCAAACTGACGGTACATTGAGGGAAATTGCCTACGTTTTTGAAAATTAGTCCAGTTCTTAGAAAATGCCTATTCCTGCCATGGAAATTCGAGTCAAGCAAGAGCAGTCCTAAGTACAAGAACATCTGGAAAGTCATTAACGGATAATTATCAGTTCAGTCATTCAATTAAACAGAGGACTTGAGTGCAAGTCTTCTATTATTCTTGCTAATTATCATTAAGAGTTAATCAAGAAGCCGAGTCTTTTAAGATCTTTTGCTCAACAAAACATTGATCACTCTCGAATGGCACAAAATGTAAATGACTAGCGAGGAAAAATAGGTGGAAAAACAAATTATGCTTTTCAATTCCACTAATACTAAGTATAAAAAGAATTAGAGTTGATACAATGTTACAGTGACTAAAAGATCAAATAACCGCTAACAGATCGAGTGGTCAAACACTACACTACACTACATAATATACAGAAGAAGCCATAGCAGCCATTTATTACCAATGTTTACCTCCTAGACCGCTTTCTTGGCTTCTTCGCCGCCTCCTTTCCGCCAATGTCCCTCCCACGCTTTCCTGAAACCCTACTCACCTCTGCTGCCTTCTTTGATGGCCTCCCAACGTTCCTCTTAGCGGGACTGCTCTCCTGCTTTCCTGGTTTTTTCTCACTACTTTTCCTCAACACTCTATCCTTTCCTGTCTCTCCTTTCCCACCACTTCCTTCCTTCTTGCGCTCTCCACCACCATTACTAGCCACTCTACTATTCTTCTTTGGTGTCTCTGCAGGAGAATTCTTCTTTATTCTCTTCAGGAAATCAACTGCGCTTTTTTTCTTCTCCAATGTTAATGCCTCACCTTTCTTCTTTTCGATTTTAGGAGTTTCAGGCTTATCGGGTACAACAGCTTTTGAGTCAGGGCTTGTATTTTGCTTCTTGCTTGGAGAACTGGAACCTTTCGCAAGATTCTTCTTGCCTCTCCGTGTACTTCTTGCACCAGTTACAGGCTTCTCGTCAGATTTCTTCTTTAGTAAACCCTGCTCAACAGTAGGCGGTTTCAGATCATTAACCGATTTGTTCTCATTGCTTTGTTGTTGCTGCTGCTCAATCTTTTGCCCTAAGCTAGATGAGGAAGGCTTGACAGATATTGAACTACGTTTACGACAGACTATAACAGGAATTGAAGACTTGTGTTTAGCGAGCAATGAATCTGATCTTTCAAGCTCGCTTTTCGGTTGAGGTGGGATATTTTCTGGCATTACAGAGGAATCAGAGCTGTGGGTTTCTTTTCTCATTTCATTTGACACTAGGGATCGGAGTTCATGGGCGGCGAGTGATTGAACAGAGTGTTTGGGAAAGAAAACTAAAGCATTGTTGAAGAGAAGCAAAAGATCTCGGAAGAACAAAAGACTTGAAGAAGAGTAGGAACCTTGTTCCAACTTTGTTTGTATTGCTTCCAAGTCCATATGCTGCCTGATCATGTCTTTATACACATCCATTTCCTGGAGTATATTACATATTGTTATGAGTTTACTGCATTATCAATGATATAAAGATATCACTTGCAAGCACAAACTTGAACATACGTGAAGCATTGCTGTTTTAACCCACCTTTGTTCTTTCCTCAAAGGTGTGGCTATGGCAAAAATTATTGCACAAGCCCAATTAATGTGAGCCCATGGTCTCATCATTGAACTGGGCCAAGAGATAATCTTTCTTTGGATGGGAATTGTTTGAGGTGGGACAAAATTGTGGGCCCAAAAGCTAATGTTGTACAAACTTAAAACAAAAGTGGGTGAATGAATAGTTCAACAATTATAGGGGAAAAAAAAAAAAAACTAAAAGTTGATGATTCGGTTTAATTAGTTAACCAGGGTTTTGATCGATCAAGCTTCGGGTTAATTTATTGGACCGGTCCGAGTTTTAAAATAATAAGTGAATGGGAAGGTTGACTCCAAGGGCTAATGTGGTAGTGATTTATTTCGGTTAAAGGAAGGTGGGTTGTGAATTATCAATGATATAATAATATAAATATGAGGATTGGTGCCAAGTTATGTAATAACAACCCACTAAGAGAACAGGGCTATTCACGTTGCATGAACTTAGGTTTGACCATAGAAAAATCATTGATTTCTTGTTTTTCTACAAGTTCAGAGCTTAAGAATTATCTAATAAAGAATTTCGGCTAATTTTTGGGAGAGAATTGAGTTGATCAGAGAAGACGAGAGGGGAAAAAGCAAGGAATATATGATTATGGGAAAAGACAAGAAAGCAAACGGTCCAAAAATAAGTTTTTTAAAAAAATAAATAAATAATAATAATAATAATATATGGTCCAAAATACTGAACACTCGTGAATATTTAATTCCACCTAGTCCTAGTTGTTGACCGGTAAAACTTGCTTCTTTCACAAAATCCCCCCTCAAGAAACGGCTACAAATTAGGTTTACCAGAATCCTCTTAAGATATGAAGAATAAATAAAACACTAATATCGATTAAACCATTATATTAAAAAGAAAAAAAAATTAATGGTTTAATTGCTATCGATATTTGCTAATACAAATAAGTGTGTGAGATTTAATAAACACGATAAAAAAATAAAAGAAAATTATGTAAAAGAAAAGCCCACACGTACCTGGTTTTCAAGCAGGCTTTCAAATAGAGAACCATTTTTGTGGGCCCTAATCATCTCTAAGAACCCAACCAACGGCTCAGATTTCACCGAACAAACAACCACCGTTTCGTCACCGCCTGTTACTGAAAACTCCTTGCTCTCCCTCCCTTTCCTCTTCCTCCCCGAACTCAACGACTCACTGCTCAGCTGATTCACCGAGTCACCCACCTCACACGACTCCTCCCCTCCACCACCACCACCGCCACCCCCCTCCTCCACCTCTTGCCTATTCGACCCGCTCATAACCGGATCCCGTTCGCCCGACCCGCTCCGAACCGGCTCCAGCTTCTCCAATTCCCCCACCGCATCTTCTCCTCCACCCTTCCCTCCCGTCCCGGTCGAATTCGACTCGTTCACCGATCGGTTCTCCCAGTCCGACTCCTCGCCGGAAACGGAAACCGGTTTCCCTGATTCATGTTCCTTCTCGATCTCCGGTCTCTCTTCCTTCAGATCTGATTTCTGTGTATTGCTATCTCCTCCTTGAACGCTTCTCTCCCGCTCTTCCTCCAATCTCTTCACCTTCAATTGCAAAGTACTGTCAACAAATATGAATGTTTGTTTCAGATCTGAGGAAGAAAAATAAGTAGTAGGAGATAAAAGAAAATATCAAAAGAGAATAATATTTTTTTTTTACAGGATGGAAACATCGTATCGTTGGACCTCTTGTTTCAGCTCCGCTACACGGAGTTGTCGGAGTTCTTCAAGCCAGGGAATGTTAACAAGCTTATTGGTAGTATTACTATTGTCAGCAGTGTTAATGTTGTTGTGTTGTTCTTGAAAATCCGGTGGTTTACGGGTATGGTGATGGAGCTTGTTGTTGGTGTTGAATCTATGGTTGAGGTCGTGGTATTTTTGCTGACAATTTTCCGGGGTGGTTAAGACAAGAGGAAGAGAGGTTTTGGTTTGAATTTCTAAAGAAACGGAATCCCAGTTCTTGAAACCATGACGCTTGACGGCACTTGCTAACAATAGTTCTTCCCACGTACCCCATGTTTGTTGGTTTTGGTTCTTGTGCTTCCCTTCTTCTTCTATTGCCATGATTGGTTTTGATTGGGAGAGCTAATCTAGGGTAGTAAGCTCTGGCTTTTCTTTTCTATCTTTCTATTCTAATTCTGTTCTGCTAATATTCACGTCCCTCCCTTTGTTTTCAAAAGAAACAGCTAGGGTTTTTTAAAAAAAACAAATAAAAAAATTGAAAACAACTTCGTATTTGTATTTTTTTTTTACTTGTTTAAAAATAATTTTTTAAAAAAAATTAGGCTTAATATTTTGACCAAATTTTTTTATCCTTTTAGTTAAGACATTATATTTTTATTTTAAAGTTTTATTTTATTTATATTTTATTCCCTAAACTAAAAAGATAGAAGAAGGTCGCTAAAACATAATGAATGAAAGAGAAAAATATTGGTTGGTCCGATTTCATTAATAAAAATGATCAAATTTGTTACCAAAGTGTTCCTCTTAATAATATAAATTTCATTAAAGTGTTTTTGAGTTTTTATATCGTTTGAGAAAATAAACTGGGTTTGAAAGAGGTTTTTTATATTTGATTTTATGTTTTTAAATCAATCTGGAGGTTTTTTTAGTTGTAGAATTAGTTTCTTAATGTTATAAAAGTGTTCTTTAGGTTTTATAGGTGAAAATATGTTAAAAAATGAGTTTTTAAATTAAAAAATATATATACAACCAAATTTTTTTATGACCTTTTTATGGTAGCTGAAATCCGAGCATATAGACAGCTCTTGTTTGCTTTCTTAAAAAAGATAAGTGATCTTACAATATATTTTTTATCTATTTAAATAAAAAATATCAAGCCCAAAAACAGGTGTTGGATACTTGATGTGGTGTCAAGTTTATGTAAAATTGGGTGAAATTTATTTAGTTTTATCAAGATAAAATGTGAGTGTTGGAATGAGATTCACTTGACATATTATCGAACTTGAATATAAGTTGGTATTTTTATTATTTACTATTTATGATGGATTTTTTTCTTTAAATGTGATTTCTATGGTTTTTAATAATGATTTCTTTTTAAAAATAAACCTGGATTTATGATGGTTGCAAGGTTTTCGAGTTGAGAGTGGCACACCGAAAATCCACTCCGATTCAATTTATTTCCATCCTTTTCTACAGAGAAAAACTTACACAAATTTGCATAGAGAAGGTTCTAATTGAGGATTCTTGGATAACTTAAGGGTCCAATTGGTTAAAATTATAAATTAGGGATTTAATTGAAAGCATATTATAGGTTGGGGACTAATATAAGATCACGCAAATATATTTGACCCTCCGATCTCCTGGCTCTCGTGTTATGTATTAATAGGGTTTGATCTGATCTTTTGGAGCACGCAACCCGGTTCGTGACTTTGATGTCTAACAGGAAAGGTAAGAGTACCATGTTGTGCATGGGAGTTTGTGTAAATTTCAATAAATGCCATTCCTTTTTGTCGTTTTGTTAAGGTTGGTGAAAGGCTCCAGCTGTGCAATTACAATAATAGGGAATAATAGAAATCCGAGTTGGAGAAACGGGGCTGGTCGGGTCATGTCGGGTCAAAACCGAACCCGGTTTGAATATGGATCTTGCTGTTGGAGACTAGAAATTCTGATCGTGTATTGGGATTAATCTATTTTTGGGGTGTTTAGGCTATTTTCGTGAGAATATTGTGAGAGGAATAAAATAAAATCTTATATTTTAAATCTTAATTTAGCCATTAAATATTATCATCCCATGCCATAAACAACGACATTTAAAAAGAAAAATCATTTTTTTTCCGAATTGTAAAATGTTAATAAAAATGTTGCCGAATAAATGGTGATTTTCGTGGGTCATGAGACCTCTGTAATTTGTATCTTTCGATCAAGAAGAGGTAGAGAGCCGAGACTCCTGTAAAGTTTTTTGTCTGCTTGATAAAAGTTTGCGTTGATGGGGAATGAGAATCTTGTTCTCCTGTAATTGTAAAATGCTTGATAAAAGTTTTTTGAGATGTCAACTCAAATAATATTTAGAATTCTTTTTTATGATACTATTTTAGGTTTAAATTTAAAATGAGAAACTTTTTATAATGATATTATCTTGAATACTAACATATATTATTAAAAAAAACACTAAAATGGTGGTGAATTCACTGTTCACCTAGACACAATGCATTCCGGATAAAAACAATAAATTACCATCTTACTCTTACTAACAAAAAGAGTGCAGGCTAATGATTGGGGTAGGATCATCTTTGCAATAAGATGGTTTTGACATTGATCAAGACAAGACAAGGATTTTTCTTTTTTATATATATTAAATTACAACGATGCCATTGGAAGAGAGAATTTGTTTGTTTTCTTTGGAGGTGTATTTTTGTTTTTTAATTTTATTTTGCATGGTTAAATTATCATATTATCCTTAGAGTTGTAAGTGTAATTAAAAGACCAACTTACCCTTCGAGCTTATTTACTTAAGCTTATGGTCAAATGGTATTTTAGTTATTTTGTAATTTTTCTTTTTGGTGTGGGGCAGAAGTATTCTAATCTTTCCAAATAATTTTTTTTTTTAAAAAAAAAAACATTAACGCTGATGAGAACGCGTCAACCACTTTGTTGTCTTTTGGACAACACGTTTGGCTGATTCCAGTGGTCAAAAAGACCATTTTGGGGTTGCTTCAACTTCGTCTCGGCGTCTCTTCCATGGATATGTAATGTATACACTGATAAGAACCTCAACTTGTTGCCGGAAATCATTTTTTTTCTTCTTTCTTTCCTCTCTCTTCCTTGGTGTTGCACCTTGCTACCTGATTTTCAAGTCAACCCCTAAACTTCTATTTTCTTTTTATTTGGTCATTGCTTCTTTTTAGTTATGATTTTTTTTAAATAATCCATTGAATTAGATTTTTGTTTTGATTTCATCCTCATTTAATTTTTTATTGTAACATCCTTCATAAATACATGCAATAATTACTTAGTTTCTCATGAATGTTACAACTTTAAGAGTGAATTTTTTTAAAATAAAAATAAAAATCTACTAAAATTTCGGCAGTCTTATTTATACTGGGAGATCTCAAGCACTCATTTCCTTCCAACTCAAACTTTCATTTCATATTAATACACATTATGCCAATTTGGCACCCTACACATTTATTTTAAGGTCCTAACCTTTTCATCAACAATTTCAATCTCTAACTTTTCATCAATAACTTCTAATGTTTAATATTTTATCAACAATATTTTATGGCTAGCCTTTTATCAAACACTTTGTAAGCACTAATTCAACTCATCAGTTTTAAAGAATTTCACATACACATCCTCCCAAACACACCAACAAGAATTTATACATCAACACTCAACTTGAATGGTCATAATCCTAATCTAATCATAATCATATTAATTAAAACATAATTAAAACTCAACACGCCATATGACACCAAAACATATCCAAATTTCAAAACTTACCCAATTACATCAATATGGGCGACCACCCATGATTTTAAAATTCATGTTGGCTTTAAATTCATCAATTAAACTACTAATAATACCATTTCTAATACAAATTCCCCAAGATTTAATCAATCCAACAATTTACACCATTAAATTTTAAGTATATATAATCTCACATTTTCCTATTTTTCCAAAACATGTCAACAATAAACTTATGAATAAAACAACCAAATTTTCTTTAATCATACTCAAATAACTTACACATCAATTTATAACACAACAATTAACACAATTTTAACACATGCAATTCAGTCTCCTATTGACCGACCATTGAACCCTTAGAAACACCATAATTTTCATCATCATTTCTACCTTATTTAACACCCAACACAACTTACTGTAACCTAATTTGATAAATTCATGGTCAATTTATATTTTTTTTCCAAAATTCCATAATGAACCTTGATATTAATTTCATGATTTCTACCTCAATTATTATTCGTTTCATATGAAATTGTTAGATTACGTTTAGAACTCCTTATCGAACGTTAATCTAGTCTTTGAATCTCAACCAATCAAAAATTTGTGGACCTCCCTTGAAAACCCTTGCTGTCGTGATTGTGCATTGATCTCCTCTTGATTTCCTTCACTTTTCTATCTTGTTTAGGTATTTAAAGATGTGGTGATGGATGTTTCTCTCAATCCCCCTTTAATTCCCTAAATTCTTTTGAAGAAAAACTCAATATTTCTCCTTTTTTTTTGTTCCAACTATTGTCGGCCTTAATGAGAGAGAGAGAGAGAGAGAGATAGCTTTTATACGTGTTTTTTTTCCTTATTTACACTTTAACCCCTCCTTTATATATAATCCTATTTTGTCCCAAAGTTTCTAATTTATTTCTCCCTTTTATTCAATGTCACAACACCCTCTCTTCTTCCTTTCATTTCAATTTTGCCCTTGATATTAAGTTTAATTTTCTTAATTCTAATTTAACCTATTTTATCTTTGGATTAAAATTTTAATATCTTAAGAAAAATGTAGCTGGGAGTTTACATTTGTTTTGTCAAATTTAATTCTCATTCTTTTAATTGCTATTTTTTTGTAATCTATTATGATTTTTGGATTTGCATTTGTTTTGTGATCCCACCCTTCGTAAATTTTTTTCCTAATAGATTTCATCCTCATCGTTTTGATTGTTTTTTTTATTTGCAAAATTTTGAAAATTAGTATTTTTCTACCCGATTTAATTCTTCAACATTTAGTTAGTTTGGATTTGAGCTTTTTGGTTAAGCTTGTGTCGAAGACTTCATGGATTGCAAGCTTTGGAAAATAACCCGGCTTCATGAGGTTTGTCTAGGATTGCTTTGGTTTTTTTTTATCAATTTTTTAGACTGATATTTTTCAATTTCATCATTCAATATTTATTTAATTATAAATTGAATTCTATTTTTTTAATGCTTTTATATGACCTTGGTTTCATTGTTTTTTATTTAATTAGGTTACCTTGGGTCTTTTTATTTGTCATATTTATTTTTAAAATAAATTTTATCATTGAATTAAATAGAATTGATTTATTGAATACATGTGGATACTCACTTCATTTTGTTTTGTTCAATTTGCTTTTCTAAGACGTTGCTCTAGCGAGCCATGTGACTTCTTCTTATGTCATCATCCAGAATGTTGCAGTCAAGTTTAATTGTCTCAACAAACTCTTTTGTGATGGGTAGTGTCCACAATGGAGTGATGGTGGGTTTCCAACGATCCTTTTTTTTCTTTTCCTTTCTTTTCCTTTCGGGTATAATATTGATGACTCATTTATTTTGGTTGATTCTTGCTAAATTTTTCTTATGGCTCATCTACATTGATGCCTATAATTTAAATCATATTATTAAACTACCTGGTCTTATTAGATCCAGTCGAGTTAATGACTCGAGTATCAGGTTTTTCTTCCTTGTCATCTAAGCATCCCTTTTGTGTACTCAAAATTTTTTGAATTGTCTGTGGTGTAGCGTGGGTCACCGATCTAGTATATACTAAAAAAGCTTAAAGAAGCTTTATTGGTAATGTGAACAATGGAGCTCCTCTCATTCTTTTTTTTTTATCATTTTTTTTAAATTTCATTCCCATATTTTTTTATTGAATCCTTATATAACTTAATTTCATAAGATAAAATTTTAAATTGTAGTAGAAAAACAAGATTAAAAAAGAGAAAATCACAATGTTAAGGAGAAAATGCATGATCAATCTTAAAGCTTTTAGAATTTTGATTTTGGTCTAAAATTTTATGTTTATTTTTTAATTTCTCTATATGAGAGAGGAGAGAAATATGTCACAAAACAATAAAATAGAGAGAAAGTTTGGTTGATCACATTTTGAACATAAAAAAAAAGATGATCTTTGTGTCGATAGATTTCTCTTCTCAAAATGAGTTCAATGAATGTAGCATCTCTCTCTAAACTTACCAGAAAAGGTTAATTAGGATATTTTTTTTCTTATTTGGCTTTTTTTAGAGTGTTTTAGGGGTTGTTGAGTGTTTTTTTTTAAGGTTTATAACGCGTTTTAGAGGTGTTATTAGGCAAAAACAAGCTGAAAATTAGGTTTGTAGGTTTTAAAAACTTGGATCCTGATTTCTTTATCACTAGACAATTCAGACGGCGACATATCGCTTGTCATTTCATGCTACTTGTTGCCTATTTTTTTTTTAAGGATCGAATGATGCATCATACTATTGAGGAAAAACAACCACACGCAAGCCTAATCCATCAATGCTTAGCTTTTATTTTTTTAATTTTTAATTTTATTCTTCAACAACCTAATTTTCTTTCTTTTAATTCATTTATCTTTGTTTTGTAATTATCCTTCAACATTGGATTGATTAAGAATTAAGTTTAATAATTTTTTTTAGCTTGCATTCTATGGGATTATGCTAGTCTCTTGATCCAGATAGCGAGTTTGAAAAATTAACTCAGATTGACTGATTGATTTAGTGTTTTTTTTCAATATATTTATGTGTTGGTTTATGAACTCCTATCTCTTTTGTAAATTTCTTCTAGCAGACAAAATACATGTGCTTTGGATATGGCCACTTAGCCCTCGAATCCCCTCTGTGCAGATTTAACAAAAAAAATTTTGTCACATTTCACATATGATATCGATACCCTTTTCTTTGTTATAACATTTGATGGCTAATTAGCAAGTGGAATTCCATGGTATTTTCGACGCAAGAGAAGAACATGTTGGTATTGTAAATGTATTTCTTCACATCATAAAAAAAAATCTTAATTGAAAATAATTAGGAATTTGAATTGTGTTTAATAAAATATACAGAAAATTATATGAGCTAGTAAATCATAAAGAAAAATATTAACATTAACTAAAAGTTAAAATGAAAAGTTGAAAGATATATATGCGATGATATTTGCTCTCGTGACACAGGATATTTTTATTTTTTTTCTTTTATCCAATTAAATTGCAACAAAAAAATTTTCATTAGAAATATAATAATTTAAATTTTGTAGAAAATATGTAATTATTGTATAAATTCTCTTTTATATATATATCTTTCGTCAACTATGTTTTTTATTCCATAAAAATTGCTAGCAATTAAAATCAATATCCAAAAAAACTCTAATGATTTTAAATAAGTATAAAAAAATATATCTCTTTAATCAAAACCTCTTTCTCTTATAAACATGTTCTTTTTTTGTTGAATTTATTTTACAAGAAGTTCATTTTTTTCCAATCGTAAAGAAATTTTTCTAAAATAAAATAATAAAACAATGAATTGATAATTTTAACTTGAACTTATTTAAAAAAGTATAACAACGCTATTATTGAAAATATTATATAAAAAATTTACAATAAAATTTTTAAAAATAAATATTTCATCCATATTTAATTTTTTTTGAAATTGATGGAAACATGAGGGATTTTATGGGACAGTAGAGGCCTGTGTAAATGTAGTTTTATATTATGAAGGGTTAATTATATGATGAAACCATATATGTCTATCTAATACTGATTAACTCACTAGAATCTAAAAAGATTCAAACACATCATAGCCAACAAGCTAGTCTTTCTCCATTGCTTAAAATATAATCAAGAACGAAATTGGGATTGCAATAAATTCTGCAAATGCTACTTTATAAGCGATCTCTGTCTAATTTATGTAGTGTTATTAAATAATGTTAAACACTAGTTTTTCAAATAAAAAACAATTAAAAAATTAAAAATAATTGAACCGAAACCGGTTTGGCAGAACCGGTCCGACCGGAACTGTATGCATGTTACACTGTCATGCTAATTAATTAGCATGAACAGTGTAACATGCATACAGTGTACAGTGTATGCAAGTTACACTGTGCATGCTAATTAATTAGCATGCACAGTGCGTAAATATGTTGCCCATTGTTTACTGTTAAAACAAAAGCAGCCTCCTGCTGCTTCGTGATTACTGAGTTTGCAACGCAGTAAAAGGTGGGATCCATGAACAGTTAACGATGTTTTTTTTTTCTGTAACCAAACATATATTTGCTGCGTTTTATTTCAACCGCAGCCGCGTAGACAAACGGACCCTAACTCACTAGAATCTAAAAAGATTCAAACACATCATAGCCAACAAGCTAGTCTTTCTCCATTGCTTGTACTAATTATTTGTTTGGTATAACATTAATGAGTTTACATGTGTTTTTTTAAGTAATTATGTAGTCTTTATATATTAGTATAAAATTTAAATCCTACCTAAATATACAACTATAATCCTATATAGATATCGATACCGGACAAAGAAACTTTATTAAATCTTAATGCAAACTAAATTATTCCCATATCAATACAACATGAATTCAAAACTAAGCTTATTTTATGAATTATGTTTAGTTAATCCTGATTTTTACCGAGGAATTCTACTTGGAATAGAATTAAAATTTTTAGTTAATCCTGATTTTTTATGAGTATTCAAACTCTTGTGGGTTAATCATTGTTTTTTGATCGATGGTTGATTTTTGATCACTTAGGTGACCGCTTCAAAACTCTTGATGATTTTAAACTATTTGAGCATGATTAAATCAACTTTATTGTACTTAATCAATTTCAACTTTTTTTTATTAGTCATTTTTCTTTCATGATTCACGTGTGAATATTTATTTTTGATGAAAATACATTTCCATTGATGTTAAAAACATTTTGGGTAGAGAAGGGATTACTATAATGTTTTCAAATTAAATTTTTTAAATAAGAAAAAAGAAGAAGAAGAAGAAAAGTAGTGGCTCGTCCAAGTCTTGGTTCAATCTTAATACAGACCCCCAAAAAGCAGGGCTCGACAGTGCCCTTCCGGCCATAGCCCATGGACTTCGGCCACCCAAAGCAAGTTCAAATTTTTTATCGTCTTAGAGTCCTTGGGAAAAACCAGTTCAAGACCCGGGAATCATCAAGAGACGACGGCAAACAACTAAGAAAAGTGTTTATCATAACTTCACTCTTGTAGTTTAATGAAATCAATTAATTAATCTTTACTTTTCAAATCCTTTTATAATTTAGTCCTTTTTTCAATTTTTTGTTATTTTCTCTTTTGAAGAATGGACACATGAATACAAAAGCAAGTGAGATGAGAAGAATTGAATAAAGACAGCATTTTTGGAACAAAAAACTACTAAATTGAGGATGGTCAATGCAAGTCAAGGGACTAATTTATTATATTTATACACTACAAGGACTAATTAAACTAGTTTTGATAAACTAGAAGGGCTAAAGCACAGTTGACTTTTAAGAAAAACACATGCTTAGGTACTTCCACTTACCATGCTCAGGACAGCAAAACCACCTATCCCAAAGATGAATAAATTTTACTGAGCAAACTGACTGTTTTTCAGAGGATAAAGATGATCATAAGCTATATATATATATATATAATATATATATATATATATCAACCAGTTGATAGCTTGCATCTCAACCCTGTTCCGACAGATTGCAAATGAGATGCCAGAAAATTCAAGTGATTTAATCATATGTCTCGATGATAACATAAACATCGGATATCACATTACTAATATCATAAATAAGGATAGGCATGAAAAATGTTATTCATCGGGAAGATCTAAGTCATCTGAAAAGAAGTTTGAGCCTCCATCTTCATTCCAAGAATCCTGTGGTGAAAATAAGCATCTTTTCCAGGATCCATCAGCAGTCCATTCAAACACACGTGGATGCCTCGTAGGGAATGTCAAATTCCAGAGTGGTTGTTTGATCAAATAATCCCACTGCCTGAAAAGTGGAAAATCTTTCAGTCTGCACTTATCATTTGTACCTACAGAAATCTGCCGGCTAATAAACATTGCAAACTGCAAGTAATCAGCCAAGTTTTGTTTGACTACGATAATTATTCCAATATGAACAAAACCATAAAGATTAAAAAGCAATAAATTCAAATAATTTAATGAACAAGATTTTTAAAGCTATCATGGCTACCTCATCTAAGGCTATCCAGGCTTCCAAAATACAAATACTCAAATCTGTTGATATTCACTATGAATAGACATTGACCAAAATTTTTCTGATCATGTTCTAGTGCCCAAGGCAGACAGTGAGAAGGCATTCTTTTAAAACATGCTCACCTTCTTAAATTATCCACAAATTCAGGGCCCTCGGCAGAAGGTGAAGTAGAGCACTGAAGGAGGATCTCTTCATCAGAAAGATCTTGCAGTGTCAAAGCAACATGTACTTGCCAAAATGTCCTGCACAGTAGTTAAAGGAACACAAACATCAAACGTTTGCTACATTAACTTCAGAGTTTAGCCACAAGCACGAGACCAGATACAGTCTGTAGAATAGAAAATATTATGCCAATCACTATGCAGGCTACTGCTTTTGGAGAATTTTAATTTATGATGCAATTAAATCAAAATAAAAAGCTCAGTAGCAACCCGATACCAAGAGCATGGAGCAATCACAAATCGATCATTTTGAGTATCATAGGTCTCCAGCAACTTTCTGTTCCAAGTGGGGTCCTCATGGGAAGCAGAGATTCGAATTCTTCTGACAATTTCATCTGGGCATCTCGTAGTTCTATCAAAACTGGCTGGGATGACGGATCCAGTGGATGTTTTTACCTGACAAAGTTCGGAGAAACATCAGACTCTACATTGCCAAATCTTAACAAATGTTTCGACAACATAAAACAATGCTATTCATTATCTTGTCCTAAAACCAAGAGAACAGGACATTATAAACTTTTGATAAACAACTACAGTTCATACTTGAAATAAGTTGGAACCACCTTGCAAATTCATTAAAAAACAGCATTGATACTAACAAATGGTTGAATGCTTTTTGATGAATTTAAGCATCAGATTTGCAGTCATATCATCTTCGGTATCAAATTTTGAGTTTCTAACAAGTCTTCTAGTATACTTTAGTTTTCTTGGCTGAGACACCAAAGGCTGCAAAATATAACTTGTAGAAAATTCTCAGCATGAACTTGTATACAAATGGTGCTAAGGGCATGTTGATAATAAGGTATATCCAAGAAATGCTGTCAAAGAAATTCCTATGCTAGCTAGTTCTCGCCAAAAGGGAGTGGATACTTTGCTATACAAGTCATGAATTTCAAGTCAAAGAAAAATGGTTTCCATGGGGTACCAACTATGATCTCTCATTCAATTATTTCCTTCACAGAAATAGAATCTAAAATTGTCCTATGAATCAATGCAGATATTTAAGATGACGATGGGC